>CM017903.1:4667483-4885154 GCA_008369825.1 Triplophysa tibetana
AGCTCGACGCAGACAGCGTTTCTCTGGAGTCCTCAATGGAGGGAGTGTAGCCCCTGTGATGCGCTGGGCTGTTTTCACAACCCGCTGCAGTGCCTTGCGCTCAGCAACAGAACAGTTCCCGTACCAGACTGTGACACAGTTGGTCAGGAAGCTCTCTATCGTGCAGCGATAGAAGTTCACCAGGAGTTGAAGACTGTTGATTCTTCTTCATTGTCCTCAGAAAGAAGAGACGCTGGTGAGCCTTCTTGACCAGGCATGAGGTGTTGGTGGTCCAGGACAGGTCCTCCGAAATATGGGTCCCCAGGAACTTAAACTGGAAACACGTTCAACAGCCATCCCCATTAATGTGGATGGGGTCGTGTGGGCCTCCTTTCGCCTTCCTGAAGTCCACGATGATCTCCTTTGTCTTGGAGGTGTTAAGGAGCAGGTTGTTGTCTGAGCATCATGTGGCCAGGTGCCGTACCTCCTCCCTGTAAGCAGTCTCATCGTTGTTGCTGATGAGACAATCACTGTTGTATCGTCTGCGAACTTGATAAAGGAGTTCGATCCATTCACAGGTCTGCAGTCGAGTGTGAAAAGGGAGTAGAGAAAGGGGCTCAGCACGCAGCCCTGTGGTACACCAGTGTTGAGGGTGATGGTGGGGAGCAGATGTCGCCTAACCTAACAAGCTGAGGCCTGTTCGTCAGGAAATCCATAATCCAGTTGCAGGTTGAATTGTTAATGCCTAGGTTTCCAAGTTTGATGATTAGCTTGGAAGGGATGACGGTATTGAATGCAGAGCTGAAGTCTACAAACAGCATGCGTGCATAAGTGTCCTTATTGTCCAGATGTGTGAGCACAGAGTGCAGCGCCATAGACACCGCATCATCTGTGCTCCTATTGCTACGGTAGGCAAATTGGTATGGGTCCAGTGTGGATGGTAGAGAGTCTTTTAGGTGTGACAGGACCAGCCGCTCGAAGCACTTCATAACAATGGGTGTGAGTGCTACAGGGCGGTAGTCGTTCAGGCATGTCGGGCTGGAATGTTTTGGAATGGGAACAATGGAGGTGGATTTGAAACATGCTGGAACAACTACTTGGGCGAGGGACAGGTTGAAGATATCCGTGAAGACCCCAGCGAGCTGCTCCGCACATGCCCGGAGTACGCGACCAGGGATGCCATCAGGGCCAGCAGCCTTGCGTGCGTTTATCCGGCTTAGTGCAGTGTAAAATCTGTGGAGTTTAGTGTGATGATTGGGTGGTCAGTAGAAGGTGTGAGCCTGGTCGCGGGTTCCTTATTGTCTCTCTCAAAGCGTGCATAAAAGTCATTAAGCTCGTTCAGAAAGGCAGCATCTGTGGCTATGGGGATGGAGTGGTTGGGTTTGTAGTCACTAATGGCCTGGATCCCCTGCCACATGCGTCGAGGGTCAGAATTGGTAAAATGCTCCTCTAGCTTCAACTTGTAGCAGTGCTTGGCCTTTCTGATGCCCCTCTTCAGATTTGCCCTGGAAGTACTATAGGCCTGTGCATCACCTGATCTGAATGCGGTGTTGCGTGCTTTCAACAGGAGGCGCACTTCCTTGTTCATCCATGGCTTCTGATTAGGGTATATGGTGATCTGCTTCTGAGTTGTGACACTATCAGTGGTGGTATTGATGTAGTCCAATACAGAGGAGGTGTAGCTGTCTATGTCCGTGTGAGAGCCACTGGTGGCCTGAGAAGCAAACATACTCCAGTCTGTGTGTAGAAACTTTCCTGGAGTGTGAAGTCTGCCCCCGCAGGCCACACCTTGATGGTCTTCACTGATGGCTTCACACGATTAATGAGAGGTGAGTACTTGGGGGTGAGGAACAAAGAAAGGTGATCAGATTGACCCAGGTGGGGGAGGGGTGTCGCGGCGTAAGCTTCAGCCATGTTTGTGTAGACATGATCCAAAGTTTTGTTTCCTCTTGTATGGCAGGAAACATGCTGGTGAAATTTAGGGAGCACTGTCTTTAAGTTAGAGTGATTAAAATCTCCCGCAACAATAAATGCAGCCTCCGGGTGAGCAGTCTGTTGCTTACTGATGGCTGCATGAAGTTCGTTCATAGCAAGCTTGGCATCAGCATCCGGTGGAATATAAGCTGCCGTTATAATGGTGGAAGTGAATTCCCGTGGCAGATAAAACGGTCTACATTTAACCATGAGAAACTCAAGGTTAGCCGAGCAGTGTCTCCCGACAATAACAGAGTTCGTGCACCAAGCTTTATTGACATAAATGCACAGTCCACCTCCTCTTGTCTTACCGGATTCCTCTGCCGTTCTATCCGCCCGTTGTGTGTTGTAGCCCGCTAACTCAATAGCGTTGTCCGGTATGCCGCTGTGTAGCCATGTTTCCGTGAAGATTATGACATTGCAGTTCAAAAGTCTTTTGTTGTTTATGATGCGGAGTCGAATCTCATCCATTTTGTTCACTAATGATCGTACATTAGCAAGGAAAATGCTGGGTAAAGAGAGCCGGTGTGGTGTTAGCTTTAGCTTAGCTCTTAGCCCTCCGCGCGTTCCCCGCCTTTGTTTACGATCTCGACGCCGCCGACAAGCACTTCCGCCCCGGCCGTGTGTGGGGTGCGTAGCATCGGGTGTGTTTTGACGATCTCAGGGACGAGTTGAATGTTGCTGATATAACTTCCGGGAATGCTCAAACCGATATCCAAAAGCTCCTGCCGGGTGTACGATGTGAAGGCACAACTGTTCTGTACGAACAGGCCCAAGATTAGCAAGAAAAACACTATATAATTGCTAAAACTGGAGAGACGCTGAGTCTCGCGATGTTCACGCGCCGCCATCTTGGTCGCCGCCATCTTGGTCTATCTAGCAACACACCCAGGCTCTTAACTGTGGAATAACATTGTCTGTCAACTTTGGAACTGGGCATTATCACCCAGTTTTGAGGAAATGTAAAGCTGGGCATCATCAGTATAGCAATAGAAATGTACTGTGTTTCCTGATAATATCTCCTAGGGGAAGCAAGGATGGGCCCTGTAGAGGATTTGGCATGAGCCAAATGGTCGATCATGGTGTTCCCAATGTGTTTTGACTTGTTCATTGTTTTCACCTGTCCCTCGTCTTTGTTAATTAGTCCAGCACCTGATTCTGTTTTCCCTAAATGTTTTTCCCCTTGTAGTTAAGCCCTGTGTGTTCCTTTGTTCTGTGTCGAGTACTGTATTGTAAACCTGGTTGTGTATCCAGTGTTCTCCTACTCCTGTGTTTGCCTCATTATAACCCTGTGGATTGTACCTGTCACGTCTCCGCTTGTCTTCATCCGTCTTCCCATGTTACAGAATACTCGACCTCTCAAAAATCCGGTGGAGAATGGAGGGTCAGTTTCAACTCACTCCATACCGGCTCCACAAATGAAATAATCCTCATCGCCGTAGAAACTGGCGGGGGTTAAAGGGGACCTACCCGTCGAGCCGGTACCATCCGGCAATTTGTGGCTCTCGGAGCCGGTCCCATCTGGCCTTCCTGAGCCGGTCTCGTCCGGCCTTCCAGAGTCCCTCCAGCTGGTCCCGTCTGGCCTTCCAGAGTCCCTCCAGCTGATCCGTCTGGTTCTGCAGTGGTCTCCAAGCCAGCCTGTCCAGGGCTCCCTCCTTGAGCCTGCGCCTGGACTCGGCCCAAATACTTTTTGGGGGGTCACCATACGGCAGGATGGCAAGATCGGCCAGACCGACTGGCTGGTCTCCCGAGCGCCGTCACCCTCCAGGCCTCCCGAGCGGCCGTCACCCCCTTATAACGAGCAAGGCAGACGAGAGCGAATGATGATAATGAGTGTCAGCTGCGAGTTGCACGGGTATCCCATCTCTTTGAAGAAGATCGAAGGCATAAAAGGACGAGCGGCCTGGATTTTATGTTAAGTTTTATGTTTGTGTGAGCGGCAGTCGACCGTGCGGGAGCTGATGGCATTTTAATTTTGTTTTGTGGTTTGTTGAACGTTAGTCATTTCCTGCCTCCTTCTTCCCATTCCTTGAATTTGTTACAACGTTATCCTGTGTCGCAAATGGAACGCCTACCATCATTGCTGGATTATGGTACAGGTTGTATATTACATACAGTGTATAGATAGAGATGGTGGGGGATTTCACTTTACCATTTTGAGCCCTGGTCTGATGTAGAAACATCTGAAGACGATAGTAGATAATAGACAGACGATAATAGATTGAACACTTAAATTAGCCGGGTTCATAGATGATAAACAAACTGTAATACCCCAGAAAAAACGGTACATGTAACGTTAGTGCTTTATGCATTAGCTAAACATAGATATAAAGTACACAAATATTTCTTGAAGTACAGACAAAAATAAATAGTCACACTTACAGGTTGTGATTCGTTGGAGCTAAAAGGTCCAAAAGGTTGGTATTTCCCCCTTTCAAGGATAGTCGTTTAGCATATCCTGCAGTGAACGTACCAAGATTATTGAAGCAATCTTCGGTGAAATGACGCAAGCACAGTAAAACCCTGGGCTTATACTCCTTTGGTGTCATTTGAAAATGAATTGAAACCATTGTTTCCTCTAATGTTCTTCCTTTGGTAGTTTAAATAAGACGCACTTAGTTTCACAAAGTAGAACACAGGTTTTAGTCGGCACATGCATCACGAACGAGCGGCAGTGTTTTGGGGGAGGAAAGAGTGAAGTTTTCGCAGCAGTCCCAGCAAAACGTAGGTTGGGACTATCTCTAGTGACGTAGAAACGCGGGCTAGAGACACGTCCCGTTGCGTGATTCAGAGTCGACTCCCTTTTTTACAGGCCAATAACTTTATTTATTCACCTTAGGACTTACAACTTGGCAGACTGCTTACTTTCAAACACGGCAAAATAACACTGCATGAAATGGGATTTTCATGATCTAAAGCTACTTACTCTTTAAATATCGACCGAGGCGACAGACAGTCAGTTAGTTATGTTTCAATCTTCCTCAAGTTATCTGGACTCGCAGGGAAGCTTGGCCTTGGCTTTCTGCTCCATATATATATGCAACCATATATTCATTTGTGATGGGTTTTCTGTGCTCATGCTCACAAACGTGTTCCATTTAACTCTGTTTGGTTTACGTTACCTTTGCTCTAAATCCTGTTTGGTAAAGTCACGTTACATATGGTCATGAGATCATGTGAAGTGTATAATATCATTGATGCATTCGCTGGATGAATGCATACAAGTATTGTTATACTTTACTAATCAGAGACTATAAAAGATGTTTATATAATAACAATAATTGTACGTATTTGTCTTTGAGCTCAACTAATTCCATGACTGAAATTTATGTTTTAAATAACTCATTTCATGGAGGTGATCTTGACAGATCTGGTGTAGAACATATTTGGTGAGCTAAGCTCATCATTATTTTAAGCTAAATCCGCTACAGCCATATATGTGATCCTTGTGGCACAAATTTGACTCAGGATTTATGTGACATTTCATCATTTACATAAACAAAGTGGTAGCGGTTGGATAATTAGGATTTAATCCAGGCTACTTCCTGATCACCAATGCCAACATAGTTTTCTAGTCTATCTATTAGAATAGGATTGCATATAGTATCAAAAGCAGCACTTTTAGGACTAGTATAACTAAAGAGAGATGGTGCCACAATCAGATGCGCCGAGAAGATAATTTGTCGGCTAAAGTAGTGCTGTCTGTGCTGAGGTTGGGTCTAAATCCTCAATTATCCTGCAGGAATGGGCATAGTTGGCTCAAGACTACTTTTTGAGCTTAAGAAGTTCCTTTTGTATGAATGAAGTGGACATGACATGGGGGCTATCTAATCCTGTTTACATTAAATAAGCTAAGAAACAGACAGCAAGCCCAGAATAAGGGTATAAAAACGAACAATCCAAGATCATGCGAAATCAATAACAATCACATCCAGCTTCCTGAGTTAGCGATGTACAAAGAATGGACCCAATGGGCTTATTTACCTCAATCTTCTAGCCTAACTTTTTAAATTGTCATGTCAGAACTATTCATCTATTTATGTATCATGTATTTAGTTGAAGTCAATTTAATGTAACAGTCAATAAACATATTAATTTATATAATTTGTGCAAGCAAATTACTGTTATGTTTTAAATTATGGGACCCTCCTGCTGACTTAAAAATCTATCAAAATCTGTGTTTGCAATACGCAACATGTGAAATTTCACATGGTACCTCATACACTCTTTTTTTCTAAATTAAATGATTATAATTTTGCTTTACATATATCTGGCACACACATGTGACTGGAAAATTTTTACACTTTTCAGGGTCTGAGCAAGGTTCGCTGCGTTTTTGACACATATGGTAACACCGTAAATGGTCTCCGACCCCTTGGAAGCGAAACGAACCCTCATCACCGCTCTTGGCTCCCTTCCCAGATAGCACAATCCATCTGGCTTACGTCTATTTGACGTCTGCATTTACATCTTACAGACATCAGCAATACGTAGTTTGCTCATCTGCAATACGTCTCGGAGAGGTTTGAATTTCTGTAATACGTCTGCTAAAGATCTTGAGATTTGCTGCGTAAAAACATCTGCTAAACATCTTAGAAAGAGCAGATTTACATCCATTCTAAATCATTAACATCTTACAGACGTCTTCAAGATGTTCTTTATAACGTCTGACAGTAGACATCTCCGAGACGTATTGCAGATGAGCAAACTATGTATTGTAGATGTCTGTAAGATGTAAATGCAGACGTCAAATAGACGTAAGCCAGATGTATGCGTGCTATCAGGGTTGATGTTCCTGTTCGATTCTTTCGTTCTTTCTTTCTCTCTCGCTCTCTCTCCCTCTCCTGATAAGTACAGTGCACGCGTAAAGGGATTTGCATGTAAATAAAGCGCATTGTCACATTTTTGTCAATTTAGGCAGCTCATTTAAGCTCTTAAAAATGTTAAAGATGTAAAGCGAAAATTCGATTTGTAAACGATGCTTATAAAATAAATAAGCGTGTCCGAAGAGCACATAATACAACTGAAAGAGAGAGCTGCGTAAATCATAACAGCATCTCACATTTTAAATCTAATCACTATATCTATCTGTCATATACAAGTGTAGAGCCCTGCACGGGACTCAAATGTAGGATCTAGGCTGGCCGTTGTCTGTCAGCTTATTTGAATTCCCTCTGTTTGTTTTAGATTTGTTTGTTGTTGCACAGACTTATTGGCTTGCACTGCGGGAGAAAGCGCCTTTCGTTAATTGCTCTCGTGTTACTTTATTATCTAATCAATTAATTAATCATTATAGTATAATTTTGATCATAATGTGAGGTTCCTGCTACCAATTATTCTTGTGCTACTGACATGATGCTCTTCCAACTGAGTTCTGAAACTTTACATTAGCACACAGATGTATGTGAAACTTTCTGTGGCATCACCATTCAGCTGGTCAGTAGATGACCCTGCTAAGACTCCTGTCTGTTAATATCCCAGAGTCCTATGTTGGAGCGTCAAACAAGCGACCATTCCTGCAAACGACTCTGTCCAGGTGTAACAGTTGCAGCTAATTGTCTCATTAATGATTAAGTATACTTTCATCCTGCTCGAGCACTTCACTTTGTGGGGAGCAAATAGTTCCGATTGGTTTGATGTTGTCAATTATTAATGAGACCGCAAGCTCAGATGCTAGCACCTAGGTTAGGAGTCTCTCTAAGATACCATTTTCTACATTACAGTGCATTCCTTATCACCAGTTTAAAAAACTAAAATATTACTTTAATGGAAATATTCAGTTCAGGGGTAATATTAAAACTACTCGATTCATAGTGACAGGGGACCATAACTGAGATCAGCATCACAAAGATGCCTCTCTTGATGCAGGGAATACATTTTGCATCTAGTATAAGGTATATTCTTTACCTTTCTTAAGATCTAGAGTCGCACAAGTAAAATAAGGTAAATTATTTATTTCAATGTGTACATGAAAATACTGTAAAATTAAACAAATACATATGTTTATCACTGATATCAAACATAAACATGATTACAGAACGTTTTATGTTCTCAGTTTGTCGCTGCCTTTAGCCGTATTTTGTGGTTTCTTTGTAATGAACTTCTATGAAGAACAAGGAAAAGTTAATCTCAAAATCAAAATTGTGTTATTTTTTACATGCCCACATGATGTTTAACACGTTTTAAGACCTCCCAGGATCTTCGGAACACAAATAATTCAGTTTTAGATAAAATCCGAGAGATTTCCTCATCATACACATCAGGGTTATAGATAACTATTTTTATTCCTGGAATCAGTGCTTGTTCTTTTAACAGTAGCTAGTATTTATTACAATTCATGTTTAATAGAAATTTGGCCATTATAAAATGCATTCCATCCAGATTTAAACTTTTTGATGTTAATTTACCTCAGTGCTTTAGAATAGAATAAATAACCTAACTGCAAGCATCTTATTGTGTTTATCCGTATACCCTCATCATGTTTAAAGTATACAATAATGGTGGATGATGATGACTTAAATAGTCTTGAAGACAGTATTTTCAAGCTATAATTTAATGCATGTTTACCTTGAACGAATGCATTCTTCTGTTATGGTACAGACTGACTGTGTCAAGAGGACATACCGCCACCTACTGTTCCTGTGTATTTATATATCTGATCTTGTGTTTGATGTCTCATTTTTACTGTTATATACATGTGGCCAAGGGTTGTAAGGAACAACACAGAATACAATAAACTGTGGGGAAATTATTCAAACTGCTATCTCAGGAAAGATCATAGGAGTTAAGAAATTACAAAGAAAGATAATTTAATTTCCCCTTTATCCTTATTTGGCATGAAAAGGGGTTAGTAAGAAAATAAAACAGTAAATGTTCACAGTTCCGACCGTTGGTATAAGTAAAAGTAATTTGCTCAAAAGCAGAGTGGACAATCTGATAAAGAAAAGTAAAAATTAAATGCAAATAAATACGGTAGAGTGTAACAAATGGAATGTGTTCAAATGGAAAGAAAAACAGTCAAGTGAATATCACACTGAATATACATTACACTTCCATATACTGTAAAATTATCACCAGAATAAATGTTAAGTTATTAAACTATATGATGTATATTTATGCATTTGGCAGAAGCTTTTATCCAAAGCAGCTTACATGGCATTATCATATACATTTTTCTTTTCTAAGTTTGTCCAATCCCCTGGGATCGAAACCACGACCAATGCAATGCTCTTACCAATGAGCTACAGGAAAGCTATTAGGTATCACGTCACCACAACCCCTTTTTCTGCAGGAATACAACATCAAAGAATGCATACATTTAACAGGCACAGTTTAAATTTAGTATAAGTGTCAATTATTTAAATCTGACTGAGAGACTAATTGGACTTTGAATAGAAAAAATGCAATTAATATTTAATCCACATACCTGCATACTGGCATGTGTCCAAACACAAAATCAGTGAAGATTCAGTTAACATGCAAGCACATGAATCCTGAAAGATGATTCACGCAATGATTTTGATATTAACATAATGTTAAAGCACATACCTTCATCAACTTGTTTACTAAAGAATGTATATTTACCACAGAAGCCTTTGACACAGATACAATCTGGAGCTCTAAGGTGCATTACACTCTCCCTTGTCTCCCAAATTGACGCACATGTGAGGGTGCTGGAATAGGGAGATGGCGCAACAGTAGTCATAAAGGGGCCGCGACCAATTTCTGTTTTACAACCAATTTCGATAGATCGATACTATTTAACATCAGTTCCTTTTCTGTCGGTCTCTCGAGGTCGTTTCGAGCCGACAGATGGGGTTCGCCCTTGAGAACCAATCAACTCTTACTACTATAGAAGAGGCCAATGAAATGTGGCTAATGAAATTTGCATGCCGGTCTCCACCCTGGATATCCGGTATAAAAGGAAGATGGCGTGCAGCATTCATTTACCTTTTGTTCTTCAGAGCCATTGCTCATGATTACATACCTTACGAATTCAAAGAATTCTCCATCTACATTTCCGGATCTACGACGTAGAGCAGCGGATCGCCCCAACCTGTAGCAACCTTCCCCTGGGCGTCTCGTCGTTTCCATAGGCTTTTCAGGACTGAAGATTCTCCAGCGTGGCATGTCCCGCTGTTCTCTTGGGTGTGGCACCCGCATCGAGGAGGGGGACGGACACGATAGCTGCATCAAGTGTCTGGACGTCCAGAACGCTGAGGCAGCTTTCACAGACACATCTTGCCCGCACTGCAGATGATCATCCAGAAGTTGCGTTCACGGGTGGCTGTCTTCCTCCAGGAACCAGCCACCACTTCGTCTGCTACCCAGGCTGTGACGTCGATGGCAAGGCAAGGCAAGGCAAGGCAAGGCAAGGCAAGTTTATTTATATAGCACATTTCATACACAAGTGCAATTCAAAGTGCTTTACATAAAATGATTGACAGAAAGAATAAAACGTATCTTTAAAATGCAAATTATTTAAAACAATAAAACAGCAATAAAATTGATTAAAAATGTGAGTGTATATATAAAAAGAATAAGAGCAAAATAAAAATAAATTAGAAATAGAAGTGCAGTTAATGTAAAGCAGCACAGTGCTCAGGTTGTGAATGCACAGCTAAACAAGTGTGTTTTTAATCTGGACTTAAAAGTATCTACTGTTGGTGAACGTCTGATGTCTTCTGGAAGCAGATTCCAGCTACGAGTGGCGTAATGGCTAAACGCTGACTCGCCCTGTTTTGAGTGAACCCTTGTTATCTCTAACTGACTTGATCCTGATGATCTGAGAAGTCTGATTGGTTTATATTCAATGAGCATATCTGAGATGTATTTAGGTCCTAGACCATTGAGTGATTTATAGACAATTAATAATACTTTGAAGTTGATTCTAAAAGTAACTGGTAACCAGTGTAAGGACCTGAGGATTGGAGTGATATGCTCAGATTTTTTGGTTCTGGTCAGAATCCTGGCAGCAGCGTTCTGTATGAGCTGCAGCTGTCTGATGGTCTTTTTGGGAAGACCTGTAAGGAGTCCATTACAGTAATCCACCCTGCTGGTGATGAAAGCATGAACTAGTTTCTCTAAATCTTGGCTTGAGACAAAACATCTGATTCTGGCTATGTTTCTGAGATGGTAGTACGCTGATTTGCTTATTGCTTTGACATGACTGCTGAAACTAAGATCAGACTCCAAAATGACCCCAAGATTTTTTACCTTGCTTTGTGTCTTTAGACCTCTTAAGTCAAGGTATGTGTTTACCTTGTTAGTTTCATCCTTGTTACCAAAAACAATGACTTCAGTTTTGTTTTTATTTAACTGAAGGAAGTTTTGACACATCCAGCTGTTAATTTCATCAATGCATTGGCAAAGAGAGTCAATAGGCCTGTAGTCATTGGGTGCGAGGGCTAGATAGATCTGAGTGTCGTCTGCATAGCTGTGGTAGGCAATTTGGTACTTTTTCATTATTTGGCCAAGTGGGAGCATATACAGGTTGAAGAGGAGCGGAGCTAGAATTGAGCCCTGTGGAACACCACAAGTCATGGGTGTCCAGTCAGATTTATGGTTGCCTATGTTCACATAGTAACCTCTCCCTTTAAGGTATGACCCAAACCATTTAAGTATCAATCCAGAAAGCCCTACCCAGTTTTCCAGCCTATTTAGGAGTATGGTGTGATCCACTGTGTCAAAAGCAGCACTGAGATCTAGTAAAACCAGAACTGATATTTTGCCTGAATCAGAATTCAATCGAATATCATTAATTATTTTTATGAGCACTGCCACTGTCTTGGCTAAGGCCAAGATGTCCGCCAGTGCTAGCGGCGTTAGGGATATGGGGACTTCTGCGAGCGAAAACCCGCCAGCCGATGCTGCGAGCGACATCTCATCATCGTCAGGCATCGTTTCTGAACAAGTGCCTGAGGATCCGGGCCGCTAGCACCCCGCCTCGCTCTTCTGACAGTTCCCCAACCGACGGTGGCAAACCGCCCGGATCCTCAGGCACTTGTTCAGAAACGATGCCTGACGATGATGAGATGTCGCTCGCAGCATCGGAGGGAGACTTGCTGGCATTGCTGAAGACTCCGAGCTCCCCCCCAAAGGGGGTCGAGCTCAGGAGGAAGCAGACGTTGAGATGTCAGCCATGCTTACCCGGGCTCCCTCGAGAATTGGGTTGCAGTGCACACCACTGCCTTCTCCGCAACGCTCGTGGCTGCATACGTGGTTCCTGGAGTCGGAGTGCGGTGCCAAACCGCGCCCAACCCCGGTGCCATTCTTCCCGGAGGTGCATGAGGAGCTGTGTAAGACTTGGAGCACTCCACTCACGGCTCGCTCCTGTCAAACCAGCTCCAGCTCCCTTACTTCACGACAGCCGCCACCACTCTCAAACCAACAGTGCGTGCAGCTGTACTGCCAGGCAGGTAAGTCCGCGGAGCCAACCTTCTCTCCGGGGTCCCCCCCGCGAGATGTGGTTAGCTCCGCCAGACAACAAACTACCCCCCGTGGGAATGGTGAAGCAGATCAATCCATTGGTCCCCCTGTCTCAGTCCCTGGGAGCTTTGCAAAAGCTGCCCACACTGTCTCGTTGCTAATAAGGATGGTCCGTCTTTGCTACTCGATCCAATTCACCAGAAACCCTCCCAAGTTTCGGGGCATCCTCTCCTCCTGTGTCAGAGGCAAGGACGCCTCCGTACTTCGGTAAGAGGTCGCCACCCTTCTGGCTAAACAGGCCATCGAGTTCGTCCCTCAAGCCAAGATGTTCAGCGGGTTTTACAGCCCGTACATCATTGTTCCCAAGAAAGACGGCGGGTCGCGCCCCATTCTAGATCTGCGTACCTAGCATTCTAGATCTCACACAGAGGCACATCCTGACATCCATCAGGTGTCAGGATTTGTTCCTCCCTCGACATCTGCAATTCCTACGGTTCGCGTTCGAGGGGCGAGCATATCAGTACTGAATCCTCCCTTTCGGTCTGTCTCTTTCTCCATGGGTCTTCACGAAGATTGTGGAAGCCGCCCTTTTTCCGGGCGGCTTTTCCGGGAAAAAGGTGTGCGGGTAATGAACTATCTCGACGACTGGCTTATCTTGGCACATTAGCGAGATCTGTTGTGTACACAAAGGGACCTTGCGCTCCGGCACCTAGATCTATTGGGACTACAGGTCAACCGAGAAAAGAGCAAGCTCTCTCAAGTGCAGAACATCCTCTTTCTCTTCATGGAACTCAACTATGTCGGTGCAACTGTCCGCAGTTCGCGCACAGTCGGTGTTGACCTGCCTGAAACACTTCAGGCAGCAAGTTGTCCCCCTGAAGCAGTTTCAGAGGCTCCTGGGACACATGGCGTCCTCGGCGGGGGGTAATACCCTCTTGGGTGATGCACATAAGACTGCTCCAACACTGGCTTTAGAGTCAAGTGCGGAGGAGAGCGTGGCACACCGGCAGCACCCTAACCCCCTGTTCTTCCATGACCTTTCTTCAGACTGGGGTCCCTCTTGGGCAGGTTACGAGGTACATCATGGTGACGACAGACGCCTCCCTGCAGAAGGTGGGGTGCAGTGTGCAATGGGCACGCAGTAGCGGGGCACAGGACAGGCTCCCGCCTGCTCTGGCATATCAATTGCCTAGAGTTGTGGGCTGTGCTACTTGCATTTAGGAGGCTACGGCCTCTCATGCAAGACAAGCACGTGCTGGTCCGACTAGACAGCTCTACAGCCGTGGCGTAAATCTATCGTCAGGGTGGCATACACTCACGACAGCTAACACGACTTGCCCGAAGCCTACTACTGTGGAGAAACAGGTGATCCGCTCCCTGCGGGCAACACACATCCCAGGCACACCAGACCAGACAGCCAAAACGCATTCTCGTCAATGTACGCCTCACGGAGAGTGTCGACTCCACCCCTGCGCAGTCCAGCTCATTTGGATGCTGTTCGGGCAGGCCCAGGTAGACCTGTTCTCCACTCCCTGTCCGAGGCCCCCCTTCGCACAGACCCCCTTGCGCACAGCTGCCCGCGGGACAAGCAGAAGTACGCCTTCCCCCAAAAAGGGGGGCCTCCTTGCACAGACACTGTGCCAGGTCAGGGAAGAGAGCACCAAGTGTCATTGGTTGTGCCAGATTGGCCCAACCTCACTTGGTTCTCAGAGCTGATGCTCTTGACAACGACTCCCCCCTGGCCCATTCCCCTAATGGAGGACCTGCTCTCTCAGGGGAAGGGCACTTTCTGGAATCCCAGACCAGACCTCTGTAACTTCCATGTCTGGTCTCTAGACTGAACGAGGAGATCGTGAGTAGGCTACGAGGTCACGACGGCATACCGATCACAAGATCTCCCGTGCCCATTGGCAGTGCGGGCTCACCCCACACGGGGTAAAGCCACCTCCTGGGCACTGGCCAGGGGCGCCTCTCTGACAGACATTTGTAGAGCATTTGTGGGCTACGCCCAACACCTTCGCAAGGTTTTACAACCTTGGTGATACCCGGTGTCAGCCAACGTCCTGCGTGACAACATGTAGGACTGGCATCCGGAGGGGCGTATGCCTGCAAAAGCACCTCCCCACCCTACAGCAGGTTGGGTCAGTGTGCTATGTACCTCTCTTCTTACCCAACCACATGGTTAAGAACAGGCGATCCATCCATCACTAGGCAAGCACCTCCTCGCGGTTAACTACTCAGTCCGCACGTTCCATGTGATCTCCCCTAAGGGTGAGACCATATCTATATCCGCTGTTTTCCTCCCCCCGGGTAGGAAGTGGCCTCTGAAGCGCATCCCCAATTAAGGAATTCGCGCTCAACCGGTGTAAACCCGATCCAGACGGCCTCTCGCCAGTAGAGAGCTAAGTCCTCCGTCCGTGAAAGGTTACTGGTCACGGTGTACCCATCTTTCTCGAAGAAAGCATTGGGACTCCCCAGCCATCACACTGAAAGGTTAAAGTTTCGTGAAAGCCTCGTGCTGACATGCCCAGGCCTGCTACCGTCGCTTCGCTAGAGACTGTGACACGATACAGCGTGTCTGTAAAAGCCTCCCTGAATAAAACACCCTAAAGTGGTTATCACCTGCGAGAGGACTTCAGGACTGAGTGAGACTGCATTACACACTAATCTGGTCTCGTTTAAAGGGTTACTGTGTACACCAGCTTTGGCCCTTTTTGTCCGGCTAGGGATAGGCACAGGCCTCCTCAAAACGGTTTCCTCCAGCCTAAGAGCAGAACTGATGTCAAAAGCAACCTGCTCAAATTCATCATTCTGCTGTTCAGTACTTTCTGAACTTTGCTCTGGTAGAGCTGTCCATGCTCAAACCTCAAACCTCAAACCTCAGAGCCCATTCTCTTCTTTGTCTCTAACTTCCTCTAGCACAACAAAATTAGGACCAGAGTACACTCCCATCTGCTCAGACTCTTTCACTTGTTCTGGTGTTGTAGGTGGACAGGTATCGTCCATTTCTGGCTAAGAAATCAAAGTGTCACAGGGCCGCAAGTCAGCTCTGTAGAGTCTCTTGAAAGGGCCTCCCTTGACGGCTCAACAGCTAGAGTGATACATTGCACCTATATTATCTTTATATGATAGGACTCCATGCAGCCTCTTTTTTGTTCCTACCCAAAGGTCTATGACGAAATACACTTGTATTTGAGTTGTGCAGCCTTGAGTTGTGCATATTTTCTGGCCTTTTCATTGGCCTCTTTTGATCTTTCTTGAGGAAACACCAACCTATCATGTTTCTGTCCACCGGTTGCTCATGACCCAACTTGGCATAAATTGGAAGGTGTGGTTCGACTCCAAAGAGGTCTAGATACACTACCATGATCTGAAAAATTAGATCACCCACAGTAGTCTGAATAAGGCATTGAAATGTCGAAGGCCCATTACAGACCCCGAAGGGCATGCGACAGTATTCATAAATCCCAAATGGAGTTGTAAAGGCCATCCCTATGCCGATCATGAACTGCAACCTAATGGTATCCACACTCCAGGTCAATTGACGAGTAAGATTTTGCTCCCTGAAGTGTGTCAAAACTCTAATCGATCCTAGTTAAGGGAAAAGCATCTTGCCTGGTCTTGGTGTTGAGCTGTCTACAGTCAACACATAGTCGAAGGCTGCCATCTTTTTTCCTTAGTAAATCGATGGGTGAGGCATAAGCTCTGGTAATTTCCTTGATCACTACTTTTTTAAAAGTTAATTGAAATGTTCTCTTACTTCCTTGTACTAATTGGGTGGGATAAGTCTAAAATGCTGTGCCACTGGGAGGTCATCAGTCAAATTGATTTCATGTTGCACCATATCAGTAAAACCAAGATTCTTGCAGTATTCCACCAATCACTACGCACTGGTTAACAATCATAGCAAACCTCTCTTTTCAGAGAATGAGCTTTGTGAAAATCAGCGTGTTTCAGAGAGGCGGGGCAAAGAGGAGATACAAACATGCACGGTATGTGGAAAATACAGTGGTTTTTTAACCTTAAGTCATATTTACACATTACGTTACATCAAAAACAAAAGATAATATTAGTTTTAGCCCTGTTATTTGACCCATTTAAACAGCAGCTGAATATTTATTAGTCCTATTCATAGCACAATTTGAATTTCATAAGCTGTTCAGCGGTACTTTCTGGCTTGATTTGGATTTAGATTAAAGATTATCATTAATAATCTAATAGCATTTGAAATTTTGTAGTAAGGACGTGTCAAATCGCCACATCCTTCTTTATCCAACTGTACCATTGTGTTCTTCTTGGATTGTGTCAACCAGTGCAAAGACCAGATCAATGGCGGATGCCAAATCTAAATCTGTGGCCTGTAGTTGGTCAGATAAAGTTTTTGTGATCCCAAATATCTTCTCCAGCATGTAGATTTGTAAAACAAATTGTGCATCAATCAAGCCATTTAGTAAATCTAGCCTCAATAGCTCTATGGCCATTTGTTTGATTACTGACTTCCTCAAGTGTGGGTAAGATAATAGGGAGGGTTTGCTTTAGTGTCCAAAGACTATAGTACTGACATACCCATCTGGTATCTGACAGACATTTTAATTCCACAGCTCTTTTAGTTGGCTCGAGTTATGTTTGTTTGTCCATGAACACTTTGTGAGTTACTGAACCAGAAAAAAAGTTGTAAAGTAGCTGAACTGTGGCAAAGCGGTCAGCAACTGGTTTTACATTATGGACACAGTCAACTAAAACCAGGTTTAATCTGTGTGCATGGCAGTGGATGTACACTGCATGTGGGACTTCTCTGCGGAAATTCTCCTTAACACCGTTGTTGCAGCCAGATATTACAGATGCCCCATCGTAACATTGTCTAACGCATGCATTTTTGTCTATGTTGAATTTAGCCAATGCCCCTTTCACTGTCACAAGTTAAGACTCTGCATCCAAACCATCAGCTGGGATAAAATCAAGAAACTCTTCATGAATGTCATCATTGTGTATGTAGCGCAGAACAATAGATATCTGCTCTTTTTTGCTCACATCTTTTGTTTCATCCACTAAAGTGCTCTCCTAGTTTAACTTCGTTACAAACCTGTTCTCTCAAAATGCAGGCCATCATATCAATTCACTCGTTCTGAATGTCATGATGGATATATTTTGCATTACTTGGCTCACTAGATAATTTTTTGGATACAGTGTTATCAAACTTCCCCAGCATATGTAAAATTTCAAGGAAATTACCTCTGTTGGTGGACTGTTCATTCTCTCTGTGACCTCTCTGACCAATGGTTTGACACACTGTAAAGCGCAGTGACTCAACAACTGCTCGCATGTAGATCCTGTTTTCTATACCTATTTTCTTATGTCCATCGTCATGGAGATGCGTCAAAATCCTTGAATCCGTTTTAGTCTCTCTCCTCAAATTCACACCACCCTTCCATTGCCACTTTGTGAGAAGCGCTGGCGTTATGCTGCGCCAGTTTCTCTCCTCCTTCTCTCCAGTTTTTAAACCCTTCATGGGTGAAGCACTTTTCTGACTGACCACCAGATCCATGCACACTGTGAAAAAAATGACGACAGGCAAAACAAAAAGCCACGTCTTTTGACACAGAATATTCAAGCCACTGGTACTGTTTGAACCACCAGTTACTAAAACCCCTGGATGCTAGCTGCCCCTGCGATCCAAAAGAACGACGCGGGTATGATTTTAGTTGAGCCTGTCTTGGTTTCTCCGCTGGGCCATGGCTTAAATTCCCCGTTAAATCCACTCCGCCGTCAGGATTCCCACCATCCGTGCCCGCTGTAGCGCTCGATGAGGCGCCATTTCTATCCATCTGCTCACCTGTCTCCTCCGCCTCGGGGGTTGCGAGTTGCTCCGGTCCCACCTCCTCATCCTCATTGTCTCAATTCCTCGGTTTCAAATTCTAGGATCAATTCAATTCGAGTTTATTTATATAGCGCTTTTCACAATGTGCATTGTTCCAAAGCAGCTTTACAGGGGCAAAAAGGAAAACAGAAAAGGTAAAACACAGTACAGTGCAAGGTGTTTATAGAACAAGCAAGATCATTCTAATAAATAAAATCTAATTAAAAATAAAAAAATAAATGCAGTCTCCCGGTGAGCAAAAACTCCAATGATTGATTAATGGAGAAAAAAACCTCGGAAGAAACCAGGCTCAGCCGGTATATCCACGAGGAAGAGGGAGAGCCCACCATCTGCAACCCAGAAAGTCCCACTCACCGAAAACAGTGCAGGTCAACCCGGTCCCGCTCCACGATCGACACCAGAAAACAGAGGAACAACCAGGGAAAATAGTAATGGCATGTTGTAGCTTTATTCCTCTGTTGTCCGACATCGACCACGAAACAAGGCCAAACCGACCCACACAGCCCCAGCAGATGAATCCCCACAACCACTCCCCACAAACACCCACCAAACAAGTGGCTCAGTGGTAAGAGCATTGCGTTAACAACGCAAGGTTGTGGGTTTGATCCCAGGGGATTGCAAATACCTATGTAAAATGTATAGGATAAAGCAATGTAAGTTGCTTTGGATAAAAGCGTCTGCCATATGCCTAAAAATGTCAAATGTAAATGTAAATCTGGACCTGGTGGAATTCCTACCTCGGGATGGGCATCCCGAGGCGAAGGCAGAAGGAGAATAATTAGCGTAGCTGCTATTCATTAACTATGCATCAATTGAAAGCTTGGCTGAAAAGATGTGTCTTTAATCTAGATTTAAATTGGGAGAGTGTGTCCGACCTTCGAATAGTATTAGGAAAGCTTTTCCAGAGTTTAGGTGCTACGTATGAGAAAGCTCGACCCCCTTTAGTGGATTTAGTTATCCTAGGTGTCACCAAAAGTCCTGAGTTTTGAGATCGTAGAGAGCGTGATGGGTTGTAATGTGATAAAAGCTCAGTTAAGTAAGTAGGGGCTAAATGATTTAAAGCTTTGCAAGTAATTAAAATAATTTTAAAATCAATACGTAACTTAATGGGTAGCCAGTGCAGCGATGATAAAACTGGGGTTATGTGATCGTATTTTCTTGACCTGGTAAGAACTCTGTCAGCTGCATTCTGAACTAACTGTAGTTTGTTTATTGATGAAACAGGACAACCACTAAGTAGAGCACTAAAATAGTCAAGTCTTGAGGTCACAAATGCATGAATAAGCTTTTTTGCGTCAGCAACACATAAAATATTTCGTAATTTGGCAACGTTTCTAATGTGGAAGAAGGCTGTTTTTGTGATATTTGAGATGTGATTTTTAAATGACCGGTTGCCGTCTAATATAACGTCTAGATCTTTAACTGTATTTGTTGGAGTAACAGTGCAGCCTTCAATTTGCAGGCTGTAATCTGAGATATTCTGTTTATGTGTTTTGGTGCTATAAGTAATATTTCCGTTTTGCTAGAGTTTAAAAGAAGGAAATGACTAGTCATCCAACGTTATATGTCTTCGATGAACTCTGCCAGTTTGGATAGTTTGAAGGAATCATCTGGTCTTGATTAGATATATAAATGAGTATCATCTGCATAACATTGAAAGCTAATTCCATGTTTTCTAATAATGTTGACAAGGGGCAGCGTGTATATGGAGAAAAGCAAGGGTCCTAAAACCGATCCCTGAGGTAATTCATAATTTACTTGCGTAAGATTTGACGATTTCCCATTTAAATGGACATATTGATATTGAACTGTCTGTTAAGTAAGATCTGAACCATTGAAGTGCCTGTCCCTGAATACCGGTTTAATTGTGAAAACGATCTAATAGTATTTTATGGTCTACAGTATCGAAAGCAGCACTAAAGTCAAGCAGGACTAAGAGTGAGATGTTACCTTTACCTGATGCAATAAGAAGGTCATTTGTAATTCTAATGAGCGCAGTTTCAGTGCTATGATGCGGTCCGAAGCCAGACTGAAACTTTTTGTGTATGTCATTATTTTGTACACAACTGAGTGGACACTACTTTTTCTAGTATTTTAGACAAGTACGGGAGATTTGAAATCGCTTGATAGCTTCCAAGTTCGTTGGGGTTTTGATAAGAGGCTTAATTACAACCAGCTTAAAGGGTCTTGGGACATGTCCAAGATTAATTGACGAGTTAATAATTTTACAAATGGGCTCAATTGCAACAGGTAGTAGCTCTTTTAATAAGGTAGTCTGAGTGGGGTCTAATAAGCAAGTTGCCCTCCACTACAACGGGTATATTTTCACTCCTATTTCCGTCTGTTCTCAATTTTTTTTTTAGGTATGACGAAGCAATCTATTTTTAGCTTCAAGATATAACGTGTGTAGCAGCACTTGTGGGCTCGCGACAGCGCCTTGAACGCAATGATGCAAGGCGCAGAGGCAGCAACGTTCATGGGGCGTCGCAGTGATTCTTATGTTTATATTTTTTTATATGTCAAATAAATTATTAATTATTATTGTTCTGCGTAGTTTGAAGAGAACCATTTTTAAATCTTTATCCCGGATATATATATTTTTTAATATATATTAAATATTTTTTAATCAGGGAAGGGATGGGGGGTCAAATGGGGTGTCAAGGCGTTTTTTGGGAGAGTCTTGAGGCTCCCCAAGATCCCCCTGCCGCCGCAGGTGCCGCAGGTGCTTCCCAGGTACATGGTATCACCAATTTGAGGGCTTTTAATAACCTCCTCCCAAAGGAATATGGCAAGAAAAGAGCTGCTGGAGTAGTGTTCGGTTATCAGAGATCGTGAACATTTGATTGATCTACATGCTAAACAACTTTCAACACAGTACTACATCTGGTATAAGAATTCGCTACACACATTTTAAGATAACTAATTGTCAAATAACAGTGTGGTGAGGAAGGCGGGACGAGAGCCGTGAAGCGGTGCCGGTGGCGTGGGTGATAGTTGGAATCAGCTGTGCGCACACCGCATATATCACGGAGGAAATCGGGAGCATAATAGGACGAGCGACGGGACTGCTGAGGAGAGAGGACCGGGCCTGGGGCCTGTACCATGATGGTAGTTGAACAAACTCTGGGTTACAGGATTAGTTTTGGGTTGTCAAAACCAAACCAACGTGATCAAGCTTTGTTGGTACCATGAAGCAGCTCCAGGAGTTTCTTTGTCAACTCAAGCTTTGATCCTGAAGCTAAGATTAGTTTGTGCGCGCGTGCACATGAACGAGTGACGTTGGGATCGCTAAACCAATCGCGTTCAACATGGATAGAGGGAGTTACGTAGGTTTCTTAGGAAATAATTATGCGCAAATGTTAGTAACACAAAAATGTATTTCAGCCACGGAGTAATACTGTTTCTGCTGTTTACGCAAGAGAGAAGGGTTTCAGAAACACTGCTGATTGAGTTAATGCACAAGTTGAACGACTATATAGTACACACATTTACTGTAGTATACTGTAGTAAGGTAAATATTACAGTAATGTAATATGATGTGTTTTATGTGTGTACGTGCCCCCACAGTGGATGAACATACCCTGCTAACATTAGTTATCATTTAGTTTACCTTTATTAATGAGGATGAAGCACATGATGAAGCGAAACGATCTGTGTGCTGACAAAGTTAAAGAGATAAATGTACTGTAGCCTACTATTCATTATGGCACAAGTGAGAATGTGAGGATTTATATTTTATGTTACTGGTGTCTCTTTTATTGTAGGACATTTCACAACCTTCCCCAGAAACTGATACCTCCAAAGGTTACAGAAGTAACACATGTATTTTGTGAACAAAATACACTAGAGAAGCTTACTCTTAATAAAGAAGGTTAAATAAAAAATACCAGTATGTGAACTTAGTTGTCAGTTGAAGTGTTCATTTAAAAATCCGATGGTCATCTCAATCCTGACTCTGGTTTGATTGAGGGCCATGTTGAAGTGGTTCTGCGGTCAGGATAGCAAAAACCTCTGTTATACATAGGGACCCCCGTCTCCCACCAACAGGCTATTAAACAGCCCTGTTATACTTTACCTTCCTTAAAGCACTGACAAAAACACAGATGCATAGGGAATGTTGTAGGCATTACAAGTATTAAAAACGTCTTAAACATTTAAAAATGTAGGTTTACTCTATGATACATTATTTAGGTTCATTGTAAGTGTAACTTGATAACAAAAAGATTAAAATAGCAGTGTTAAAAATATGTGATTTCACCGGTCAATTTATGGTTTTGTCTGTATCTTACTGTAGCTGTATAATAGAAGGTTTCTTCAGTGGACAACGAAGATAAATGTTTCACCCAACACAGTGAAACTGGAAGTGTTCCTAAATGTTCTGCCCCACAGACAGGAATGTAAAAAATGCAATGCAAAGAAATACATATTGTATGTGGTACAATAACAGTATAAATACATTTAATTTCATGTTTAAGGGAAAGCCAGCAAATGTAAGCTCTAAAATCAGATTTTACCTACATAGTCACCATTTTTTGATTTTGTATTTGTAATATATATTTACATCATTTTATGTTAGTATTTTTATTTTATTAAACATTATTAAAAATAACTAACCATTGTAACACGCATTGTGAGTTAGTTGCCTCACTTATATGTAAATTTGCTCGCCGCTGATTGGTTTATTTTCGATGTGAGATCTCTAATCTAGATCATAGCCTGCTCCGGAGCAGGTTAGCCGTATAGCGTAAGTTACCATGGCGATGAACACCGATTAAAGCTGAATTACTTTCATGGTACCTAAAACCCAGGGTTGGCGCAAAGTAATCCTAAACTTACCTGGCTAGCCACCTAAACCGGCTACATGGTACAGGCCCTTGGACATATGTTTACGTTGGTATTTATGTTATTGTGGCCGGCAGTCAACCGTGAGGTGGCTACTGGCCTTTTACATCCATATAATTGTTTCTTTATTTTGATTAAAGTGCTTTTAATGTTCGCCGGCCCTTTTTTTTACCCCCTCTATCGTCCCTGTCGCTCCTCGTGCTCCCGTCTCCGTTCTCTTGTCTCATCGGTGCATGCCCCCAGGCGCTGCGGATGGTGGTCTCATCCGGCCTATAAGGGGCAATGGGGGTATGTGGTGAGAAAGGCAGGACGAGAGCTGTGAGGCGGGAGTAATAGTTCGAATCAGCTGTGCACACACCGGTCCCGCATATCTCATGGAGGAAATCGGGAGCAAGAGGACGAGTGACGGCACTTGTGAGTAGAGAGGACCGGGCCCGGACATATGTTTGTTCTGGCCGGCAGTCGACCATGAGGTGGCTGCCGGCCTTTTTCTTCCTATTATTGTTTATTTATTTTGATTAAAGTGCTTTAAATGTTCCCCGGTTCCCACCTCCTTCCGTTCTTTAATTGAACCTCATTACAAACAGCTTCCTTGACTTTAACATTGGCTGTAAGAGCTGTTTTGTGTAATACACTGATATTGTATGTGTGTGTGGGACTACTTCTTAAACAATTCTATGACACATCCTTTGAAGTCCTGCTTGCAAATGTCTCCTGTTCAATCTGCCTGTTTTATTATCCAACTTAGGTCTTATATAAAAAAGCAAATCTAACGCTCCTGTAATTAGTGTTATTTAATATAACCCGTCTGACGCCATTCGGTCCAGGGTCATTCCCTTCGCCACAGAAGGAAAGAAATTGCGATCTTTAACATTGATTGACATCTGCTCATTCATAAACAGACCTCCGTTACACTTCGATCAATCTAAATGTTTTTAACTGATAAAGTGAAATTGAAGCCATTGTTATTTGCCAAATTTTATGAATACACGTGAGAGGGTCACCAACAAATCTGTAGTGACTGTATCATTGTGAGAAAATTGTTTCTAAAGATCATAGCAGACCTGGGTCCATGGGGTCTGGTTTTGCGTTTTGAACTCGCACCGATAGTGTGATAACCATTTGGTTCCTCTGTATCTGTCTCACCTCTTACTTAACATCTGAGGCTAACCAGAGAAACTTCTCTGACAATAGGAACTTAGGTGCGTAAACTGTCCTTTCATGTAAATGTAACTAAATGTCTGGTTATATGTTGGCGTTAATGCCATCTTAAATAGTCTGTAACTCTTAGATATACAAGTTTAATTCAGGCGTGGTTTGTATTCATACATCCGAAAGAATCATAACTTGATACAATTCAAACCTGTCCATTTTTGATATCCAAATGTTTCTCTTTACAATTCCTCATTGTTGATGCATATTGTGTGACCATAGAACACATTACAATCATTATGTTATAATTTGGACTGGTATCTTGTAAAGATACCACTTACAGGTCATAAGATGCAAATTAGCTGTTGAGTGAACAAAGAATCTCTTCCCCCACAACTTTGATTGGCTGACTCAAACTCTGAGGGCATGCCCTTCATGAAGTTAAATGTCGACCAGGACACAGTTTCGCTCTTCTTCTCGTTCGGCTCTTCTCCTTTGCCCTCTTCCTGAATCAGTCGCATCGTTGGACCTTTCCTCTCACCTCCCCCTTTCGGAGCCATGCGGCCGGTCATGAGGCCTAGGCCCTCGACTTTCAACAAAGACGCAACTTCCAGCAGGACCGCAACTTTCAGCCGGACCGCATTCTGAAATCATCTGAACATTGCCATCACTCCAAGCGCATACGAGTACATCCAGCACAGAGCTTTGCAAGAATTCCGCTTCTATAGAATAGCTGCGTTAAGTCTGTGCCTCTTTGTTAAAGATGATTTTAATGATGTTCAGAAATCGTTTCCATGCCCTCTCTCTCTCTCTCTCACTCTCTCTGCGCTTCCTAGCACGTTTGTGTTTCATGTATTTGTTTGTCGTCATTATGTGTACCATGTAGAGTAGAGTTTAATAAAACCCACAAAGGCATTTGTGATTGGTTCTCTTTGTTCACGCTCACAAACTTGGTCACTTAAACTGTGTTTCGATCTATGCTACCGCTGCTCTTAATTCTGTTTGGTAAAGTCACGTTACTTATGGTCATGAGATAACGTTAGTGTATAAATCATTGATGCATTTGCTGGACGAATACATATAGGATTTTTATCACTATTGCTAATCAGAATTGTAAAATATGTATGTGTAATGACGATTATGATACATATTTTCCCTTTGAGCTAAACTGATTCCTTGACTGAAATTGACGTTTTAAATAACTCATTTCATATATGTTTGATCTTGATAGATCTGGTTGAGAATAATATTTGGGGAGTTTAACTCATCCCTATTTTATCATGCAGCTTACGAATCGCTACAAATCACTAAAGCCTGAGAAGCGGAACCCAATCATGAAAGACATGTTCAGGTTTACTAGTCAGAGCTTTTCTAGTAAATCTAGAAAAAGATATCCGGGCGTTTTTTGACAAGTGGGACAGCGATGAACAATAGACTTGAAATATTTGAAATATAAAGTGTTTTTTGGAACTAGAAACATGAACATCCATTGTTGAAAACCCAAAGAACATAATCGAAGCCTCTAAATCAGCCGAAGACTGGGTCCTTTAATAGGTTTGCAACAACTTAAATATGCTTTGCTTCTCCCGGAATGCTACTCTAAGATACACAAAAAGGTTGCATGGTTGTTTTGGTTCATTTCCCATTCGTAATATGACTTCAGAAGCTGCACCCTTTAGAAGCAAAAGGACAAAGTCTAACTGGTCCTCTGTGGGCTGATTTCTAATGAGTATTACCCTCTCTACCTCTTCAATAAGCTCATCAACATCCTTCCCATCTTTGTTAAAGTATCCAGTGAATGGGTTGATGTGACGTTCTCTCAGTAATGAAATATAACACTGGTTTGGCCCTCTGATCAAATTGACTATTACTCCCATTGTTTCTTCATGCTTTCGGTTAAGCTCCGCATACCACTACTTTCACCACGTCATCATACTCTTGTAAAAATGGGGCATCTGACTGTGACTTATTTGCAATATACAAGTTACTTCTCTAAAAAAGTAAGACCCTTGAGACTTAGTAACTCTTCATGAGTCAATATTCAACAAAATTAGTCTTTCACTCAGTTTGTGTCTATTTGGCAGCCACAAGGTATGTTTTCAAGTGTTCGTGTAATACATCTGTATCTTGTTTCTCCTGAAAGGTTGCTTCACCAGAAGCAACTCTGTGGAATCCAGGGAAAACAAGGCGCTCTTCTTCCTTTCTAGCCATTTCCTTCACCTTGCCATGTCACCTCCAGCAGATATATATAAAAAGCTATATGATCCCATGTCAAATACCCAACTCCTGGCGCCAAATTGTGGCTAAGGGTTGTAGGAACAACACAGGATACATGTAGTGGAGTAGGCGGGGCGAGACCGTGGTTCGAGGCCGGTGAGTAATTGTTAATTAGCGCCAGTTGTGCGCGCACCGGCCTCGTATCACGTAGGAGAATTGGGAGCGTATAAAGAAACGAGCGACCGGACCGTCGAAGAGAGAGGACCGGGCCCGAACATGTTTGTATATGTATTTATGTTTTACTGTGTTGTTGTTCGCCGTCGGTCGTCCGTGAGGGGCCGCCGGCTGTTATTATTTTTATTAAAATGTTTAAATGTTTGCCAGTTCCCGTCTCCTTCCTTCCCCACTTTGAATCTTGTTACATTGGTGCCGAAACCCGGGAGGAAGGAGAGACATGCTGTCGGAGAGTCCTCGCCGCCGAGTGGCCTCGCGGTGCCGGAGAGTTCAGGCAGCGCGGACGAAGGGCGTCCGCCAGTGGCTTCCCGAAGCGGTGGCTCTGGGGAAACGGAAGTGCATAAAGCGGCCACCATCAAAGCCTCGGTGGAACGGCGACCTGTGCTACCGAGCCCCTGGGTCGAGGTGGGGTGGCTATCGTCCAAGCGGGAGCGGGGGAGTTGCCGCCGTCTGCCAGAGGCCG
Organism: Triplophysa tibetana; assembly: GCA_008369825.1. Classification (NCBI taxonomy): domain Eukaryota; kingdom Metazoa; phylum Chordata; class Actinopteri; order Cypriniformes; family Nemacheilidae; genus Triplophysa; species Triplophysa tibetana. The sequence continues at coordinate 4,694,651 of CM017903.1, forward strand.
AAGCCTGCGTCCGTCCCCCGAGTAGGAGGAGCAGGGGGCGGGAGTGCCGTGTGCGGCCACCGCCTGCCAGAGGCCGGAGCCTGAATCCGTCCTCCCAAGGGGGAGGAGCAAGGGACGGGGTACACGCCCCGCTAAAGGTGGAGCCACCGCCGGCCGCCAGGGGGCGGACGGTCGAGCCGTCCACCGAGGGCCCAGAGCCACCGCAAGGCACCGCGAAGGAGGTAGGCGGGGTGAGTAGGCGGGGCGAGACCGTGGTTCGAGGCCGGTGAGTAATTGTTAATTAGCACCAGTTGTGCGCGCATCGGCCTCGTATCACGTAAGAGAATTGGGAGTGTATAAAGAAACGAGCGACCCGACCGTCGAAGAGAGAGGACCGGGCCCGAACATGTTTGTATATGTATTTATGTTTTACTGTGTTGTTGTTCGCCGGCGGTCGTCCGTGAGGGGCCGCCGGCTGTTATGTTTTGGTTTGTTTGTTAGCCGGCGGCCGTCCGTGAGGGGCCGACGCTGTTATATTACTTTATTAAATGTTTTAAAATGTCTTCCGGTTCCCGACTCCTTCCCTCCATACTTTGAATCTGGTTACAATACAATTAACTGTGGGGAATTTATTCTAACTGCTATCTAAGGAAAGGACTGTGGTCGATGGGAGTATAGAAATTACAAAAAAGACAATACAAATATCCCTCTATCCTCTATACAAATCAGCAGTAAAACATATTCAGAATCTCCACAGTCTGTGGGGATTGTGTATTGTACTTTGTGATGTTCTTCAGACCAGTCCATACTGATGCTGGGTCATTGGCCGAAAACATTTTTTTCAGCTTTTCAGAGTCTTGTTCAGCCACTATGATCTCCTTTGTTATTGTTCCTGGCTTGGTTGTACGAGCTTTTATTCTCACTTTTTTAAGCATCCTCTTTGATGTGACGAAGCTGTTTGGGTTTCCCAGTAAATCATGGTTTATCATTATTGAATGACAAGAATGTCCTGGAAGGTATGCACATATTCTAACAGAAACTGACATATGAAGTCACAGTCTATGTGACCTTGTCCATATCGGTGGATGCAGCTTCAAAGACACTCCAATCAGTGCAGTAGAAACAGACTTGTAAATTCTGCTATGCATAATTTGTCCATCTTTTTACAGTCTTTATTATGGGTTTAGCTGTTTTCAGTTTCTGCCTGTAGGTTGGTATGAGATGAACTAGACAGGGATCAGAGAGCCCCAAAGCTACTCGTGGGACAGAGTGATATGCATCCTTAAAAGTAGTGTAACAGTGATCAAATATACAGTATTCCTGTCTCTGGTGGGACATGTAATATGCTGTTTGGATTTTGGAAGTTTTGGGAGTAGGGAGAGATTTGCTTTGTTAAAATCGCAGAGGATGGATACTTTTTCTCAATTTCTGTTATTTGTTCGGACAATTGTTGAAGTGCTGCAATCACGCATGCATTTGGAGGAATGTACACATTTGCGAGGATGAAAGAGGAAAACTCCCGCGGCGAGTAGAAAGGTTTGCAGTTTATGAAAAGTGCCTCTAAGTTTGGACGACATACCGTTTTCAGCGTTGTTACATCTGAACACCAATTTTCGTTGATGTAGAAACACAATCCACTGCAACTCGTTTACTCCGTTAACTCCGCGATGTTAAAAACAAACGTCCAAAAATTCAATACACTGAAAAATATTGTCAGGGATGTGTAGTTAAATGTTAAGGAGTTCGTCTCTGGTAAACAATATTAAAGAAGATTGATAAAACACAGAACAAACCAACAAAAACAATAGAAGGACTGCAGAGCTCAGCACTGTGGCTGCCATTTGCGGCGCCATCTTGAATTGAAGATGATTCACACAATAATTTTGAAATTAAAATAATGTTCAAACCTTCATCACCCCAGAAGCCTTGGACACATAAAATCTGGAGCTCTTATAATGCTCTCCCTTGTCCCCAAATTGGCGCACATGCGAGAGTGCTGGAACAGGGAGATGTCACAACACTATTCTTAGAGGGGCCGTGAACAATTTCTGTTTTACAACCAATTTTGGTTATAGTAAATAGTAAATTACTATTTAACATCAGTTTCTCTCACTTAGCTACATATGAAAAAATGTATGTGCTTCACTGAAGCATTAAGAGAACGGGTTTAGGTTGCAACCATTTGACTTCCCAGATTTTGACGCAATAAAGTTTATATATTAAATAGTGGTGGGCAGTTATCGGCCTTAACGTGCTGCGTTAACGTGAGACTCTTATCGGGCGATAAAAAAAATGTCGCTGTTAATCTATTCTCAAAGTTGGGTTGGGAGCTGGGTCTATACTACGCATTCTATGATGACTTTCACCTTGATATTTTAGCGCGGATGTATACATAGCTTAATTGCACTGTAGGGGTGAGAACAAGATTTTTCAACTTGCGTGATTCGCGCAATTCCCGCCATTCGCGCCGCCTTATTCGTGCAATTCGCGTCATTCACGCAATTCGCGCGATTCCGGCCGCAAGTAGGTCTATCGCTTCTTTGCAATGACTTAACATGTAAATCACTCGCGCTTGACGCGCCATTCGCGTTTGGTCTGAACACAACATAACGTTACTGTGAAATTACCACATCAAACGTTACGTGCTTAAATGGATGCAGCTATGAAGCCGCCGGGTTTGCTTCAGGGAACATTTTTATTTTTAAGAAGCTTCCCAATAGAAACCTCGACAAGACTAAGGTGGTTTGCACCTAGTGCAATGCGGAATTGGTTTACTGTAGGAGCTCTTCCAGTCTCAAGTACCACCTAAACGCAAAGCATCCATTAGCTAATGCGGAAGTAAACACAAGTACATCTTATTGAACATAATTTATTTTCATTACCAATTATCATAGTAGAACAGCTTTCTCAAGCAGTTTGTGATGCATTTTGGAAACAGGAGATGAGCCCCTGGTCTAATGCGCCACCTGGTTTGAGAAACCAGTTCTCAAAGACTTACTTTTAGTAGGGTGACCATACGCCCTCTTTTTCCCGGACATGCCCTCTTTTTACGACAAAAAAACTGCGTCCGGAAGGGATTTCTAAATTTCCTAAAATATCCGGGATTCCGGTTTTGCGTTCTAAAGTCGTCATTCATTGCATGCCTTTTATAATTTTTGCAAAGCAACAACTTCTTGCTCGCCACTATTGGTCGGTAATGTACGCACGTACGCACGCACGCACTTACGTAAACAAAGTGCATCTCATTCCCTCAGCACTGTCGCTGCCCGATCCGTCCCGAAAACAGGATTTGTTCCGCGCATGCGCGTAAGTGCGTCTACTTCCGGCCGAAACCATATACGGTAGTTTAAAAAAAAGTAGTTTGACACGACTTGTTCCAGACCTTAAATATTTTTTCATAAACCATATTTAAACCATAAGCAGCTTGCTTTTCAGTGGGTGGGACATGGCATCTGAATAGCGTTAACGATGCCCATTTTTTTAATGGCAAGTGATTTTTAATTTAACCTATAGCCTTGGAAAGACAGTGTTTTTTTTTATAAAGTTGTCATTTAAATGCTAAACTTTTTTATTTGTTTGTTATTATTCTATTGCTGAAGGCCAAAAGTTGAATGGAAAGGATGTATTACTTTATGTATTAAAGTTCAGTAACAGTTTCATGTTGTTAACGCATTTGTCAAGTATTTACACCCATCCCGATCTTTCCACCCGCTGTGGGTGTCCATCTGCCTCCTGCCTCCACTGACTGTCCTCTTTTTTGAAAGCTGAAATATGGTCACCCTACTTTAAGCCATTATTTGGGTAGCATACATATTCTGAATGCCTTCGGCAGAATTCAAATGAGCCATTTTAATCTAGATTAATCTAGATTAATTCCAAGATTGCAGTGAGATTAATCTAGATTAATAAAATTAATCTATGCCCACCACTAATATTAAGCAATACGTCTCACTATACCCAAGGTTCCTTTTAAGTTGTTTCATTATAATGGACTTGTATGGTGGAGAAAAGATTAATGCGAGATTCATCACTTTATCCGTTTAATCAGGACTCCTATCTTTGCAGCTGGTGTTCAGGACAAGGTTTGACCAAAATTTTAGCTCAACTGGTTGTTGTTTAGGTACGTTAAACATTGCTTAGCATTATAGAAAGTAATCTGGCTCTCCTCATCCCAACCGCAGATTCAAGATTACAATCCACTTTTATTTCCGTTCCTCAGTCAATAAACGCATTTTCTCCCTTCGTGAACATAAACTTTTACTACACAATAAACACTTTTCATGTTTTGATCGTTTTGAAGGGTGAAAAGTGACGCAAAACATTTGTATTTTGAGTTTGTTATAATTCCTACGGAGAAAATCCATTGCTGCCCTCAGTTCGCCCATATGCGAACAATCTATTAATGTTATCTTTGACCCTCAATCCTTAAATGTTCCGCATAAGTGCTGTTGTGTCTGAAATGCACTTGTTTACCTTTAATGAGCAAAATTATGCTTTGGTAGACTGCCGATTATGAGTCATACCTGTAGTGCAAGACACATAAACCATGATTTACTATTGTTTATTTTACACACACACCCTTAAGATTTCTAAATATAAAATCATGTTATAAAATCATGGTGTCACAGTGATTGATCACTCCATATCATTATCGTAATTGTTCATGAGATACACCACTAACAAGCCAAAATTACTACAAATGCCATTTTTACTTGGCATATAATATGAGAGATTCAGCCAATAGCACATGCACAAGCTTTTGTAGTCCGCATCTGAGTCGGATGGTTACAAAGTTAACATTGTAGATGGGCAAAAAAAGTCATGAGACCATAATAAGATTAATAGGCTTTTATGACACTAAACAAAATAACGTTATTATGTACTCTTCCAGTGTTTGAAAACTGACCCTGGACTTGATCCAAGTGAGCGCAGAAACAGTTAACACAACAAGTGCGTCTTCGAGCAGTCCCTTTCCAATGCAACGCCTACTGTCATGATGCACTATTGCTGCAGCACTGGTTTGGCAACCAGACAGGCATGTATCATAAAATCATTGACCACTCCTTTGCAAAGAGGTAGCTGAGAACTGTGGCCCAGTTTTATGAATGCTGGTATAGGATATAAAACATGACTTACTTGTAAGTCTATTTAATGGTGGCTGCCACAATGTTTTACAGTTAGTTTTAAGTTATCGATCTTTTAAACATATTAAACAGATATTTGCTGCACAAACTATTCTGGCACAAACTAATTCAAGTTTCAAACATTAATTTATTTCTCTGACCAGAAAGGTCTATGTCCACCCAACACAACGCACTTAACTCTCCTTGGGCTTTAGAAGTCAAAAGGTGCTGCATACGTTTTTTTACACTTACATGGGAGTAGTGAGTTGAAATTCACAAGACAATCATAACATTTACTGTTACAGTGTGAAAAATAATTATTTGATCCCCTGCTGATTTTTTTAGTTTGCCTGCTAAGAAAGAAATGAAGGGTCTATAATTTTTATGGTAGGTTTATTTTAACTGAAAGAGACAGAATATATAAAAAATCTGAGTATGTTGTCCTCACTGCATTGTAGGAACCTGCACCTATACAACTAGCTAAACTCTTCCTCTCAAATGGATACTAGAGTCGTAGTAAGTTTTAGATGCTCTTTACTGTGGCTGTTTTTATCATTGTACAAGGTCTGAGTAAAAACTGTAACAAGGAAAAATATAAAATTACAATTAAGCTCTGTAACATGAGCCAATCTCATGTAAATAGGTGAAAATAAAACGTTTTTAAATGCAAATAAATCAAATGCCTTCTTCATACAAGTAATACTTTTTATCGCTAACTTATTAATACAATTATGAAATTATTTACTTACGACGTTGCCTCTGTGGCGTTTACAGTTTTGAATACATGCAGAACACAGAAATGTAACTGAGAAAATCCCACTAGCCTCTTCACACTACAGATGAAACATGTGAAACTTGTGAAACAGGAAATTTCCGGCGAGACAAAGCCATTCAAATTAAGAGTCTCTTCAAAATAAAAGTTAATTAGAATTTATACCTGAATGACAACACACTGAGGATTTTTCTTATAAAGGTTATAAATTGATTCAGTAAAATAAGTATTTGTTCCCCTACCAACTAGCAAGATGTATGGCTCCACAGATTGGTTATGTCCCTATATTGACTGCAGATTAGTCATATAAAGGGAGCCAGCCAACAGAATCTGTATCTTTCATTTCAACCTCTCCACCACCATGGTCCAGACCACATAGGTTGTAAAGAATGTCAGGGACAAGATTGTAGACCTGCACAAACCTTGAATAGGCTACAAACAGAAGCTTGGCTTCTGACTCCTGTTTTTGGAGGGAGGGAAATGCTGACAATGACCCGAAGAACACGATCCCTACAGAGAAGCACAGTTGGAAACATTATGCTTCAGGGCTTTTTCTTAGCTACAGGTACAGGATGACTTCACCGCATTGAGGGGGCTGAGGGACAGGCCCATGTACTGTAAAATCTTGGACGAGAACCTTCTCCTCCTAACAAGATTACTGAAGATGGGTCGTGGATGTGCCTATAAAATAACAAAGACCCAAAACATATTGCCAAGACAACCAAAGCATGGCTGAAGGAGAAGCACATCAAATGTCCTAGCCAGTCTTTAGACCCTAGACCTATAAAACTAAAGGCTAAAACTCCAATTTGCTGAGCGACAGTCAAGAAACCTTAAAGATTGAAAGAGGAGTGGACGAAAATGTATCCTGTGAAATGTGCAAACCTGTTGACCAACTATCAGAAAAATCTTACCTCTGTGCTGGCCAACAATGGTTTCTCCACCAAGTACAAAGTTATTTTTTCTCGGGGATCAAATACTTATTACACTGACTGAAATGCATTTTAACTTGTAACCTTTATATAGCATTTTTCCCCTGACTTCTTTTAAAATATCTCAGTCAGTTAAAAATAAACCTACTATAAATGTTATAGACTCTTCATTTATTTGTAAGCATGCCTATTATTTCCCTCACTGTATTTAAAATTTTTAAATATCTTTTTACTCTACCTTGTCGTTGAAAAAAAAACTAACATCATTTATATAAATGCAAATGGGACTTTTTCCAGAAAAAAAGTCAAATAATAATAAAAAATAAAAACGTTACCAACCAATGTAAAACCAAGCAATGTGAAAGTCAATAACAAAATATGGCAAAATAATGTTAATACATGCGTGAAGCAAAGTTCAGCCCTTTTGTGCCAAAAAGGTATTTTCCTTTGTATGGAGCTTACAGGTGCTGTTTGTAATATGCATGAGAAACTACCAGTGTTGGGTAAGTTACTCTGAAAAAGTAATTAATTACTAGTTACTCATTACATATTCAATAGTGTAATTAGATTACTGTACAAATTACTCTGTCCAAAAAGTATTTAGTTACTCATTACTAATTACTTTCTATATCCTACATCAACCTTGAATGGTAAAGTAATTCAAGGATAGACATGATATGGCTTATTTAATTCATTCAAATAAATAATATTATTAACTGACCAAAGTATTACAAATGTGAGAATTATACATTAAAGCACAGATTTTAAAGTTAGACTATGAATTTTGATGTCAATACACTATTGCACATGCATGTATTGGACAAAGTATTCCGTTTGATTACATCAAAAGTAACTGTAATGAAATTACAGTAAAAATAAGAGTAATCCCTTACTTTACTTTTTCAAGGGAAAAGTAATTAAAATACAGTAACTAATTACTTAGTAACTAGTTACACCCAACATTGGAAACTACTGACAAAAATGAAATATAATATACATCATTATGTCTTCAGAGGTGTATATAGACCTTACATGAAAAAGTGTTATGGTTTTATTACCTTAGAATGAGCAAATTTTGTCTACTTAGGGTCCGTTTGCATAAGATTCGCTGTATTGTTTCTACAGTAGCCCTAAGCCACATCATAGCCTAAAGAACAGCTGAAAAACCAATTATATTTGCGTGAGATAGGTTTGGCATTAACAGTAATATACCTCAAAGCTAGTTGTATGAGAGGTGTTTGTAAAAGTCGTTTCAGGTACACACAAAGATTTTTGTTTTTGCCATTTAAATAACAGCTATGGTTTGTCAAATAACTTTTAATTCAAAGAAAAATGTTTCAACGATGTTCTATGTATAGTATAAGGAACAAGGAACATTTTGTTGCAACATACAGTTCTATGTATTTTAAGGATTATTTTTGAAAACCCAGCATAGAACCTCTCAGGAGTGTAAAGACCACATTTTTTACATGATTAATTAAATCCACCGGAGAATGTTCATAGGTTCATTACACAAATGAACATTCTGCAATGGATTTAATTGAATCTGAAAATGGTATTACCCCAAGCCAAGATCGCTGTCGTTACTAATCTATGACAGCCAGTTCAAATTCAAAGGGTGGTCACCTTCTCATGTCTTCTGGACAAACCATCACCCAAACAGCCATGACTCACTTTACATCACAGACAAACAAACTTCTGAGACTGTTTCCTATGTTCCCCAAACAACCTATGACCCATTCCCTACTTCTATCACATCTCTCTCTTTTGTTTTGTTTTCTTTCTTTCTCTCACTGCAGATATCATGGCGGCAGGTGAAGGGCGTCTCACAGCACAAGGCCTTACACAAAGCACAAGATTTAAAACTTTCTGAAGATGCAACGAGAATCCAACAGATCCATAGTAATTCCCCCGTTGACCCTGGCACTGTTCTTGATAGCCAATTTTTTTCACAGTTCCCTTTACCTCAATTGTAGCTTCTTTTTTCTACTGATCAACACTTCAAATTACAACGTCAGGAAAATGAGACTTAAATCAGAAGAAAGCCAATCTTGTGAGAAGGATGTTATTCTGTTGCTGGAAACAATCTTTTATGTTCAGGTGAAAGACATGTTATTGGATGTTATCGTGATCGCACATTGGTGACTTTGATTCAGTTGTGCTACACACAGCAGCTATGTACAATAAGTGACATCCTCCTGATAATCTGAGCCATTATATACAACATTTTTATTAGCACAACCACATATACTTTGTGTTATTGTCAAATTTCATTCATACGTGTGTTTTCAGCTGGGGTCAAGCCAGCGATCTGGATCATAAATTTGTCAGAGACAAATTTTGCTCAACATATATTATGGCATGAAAAATATGTTTGCACCTTAGGTTATGCATGTACAGTTGGTTTATACCATAATACACTACCATAAACACTTGTCAATGCATACACATACAGCAAAATGAAACAATATAAAGAACAAAATAACCATGCCTGCTATTCAATATGAGGCTGTACAATTTTATTTAGTGAAGACTGCCCCACATTCGAACGTAAAAGATGATAAGACATTACTAAAAGTAAAAGCCATGTAAAAATGCTTTAAACCTGCATTTTTTTGTAAAAATTATTTTTAAGATGGTGTGTTTATGCTTTTGCAAAAGTGGCAACAGACATGTACACTATAAGTAGCCCACATGACTTGTTAACTGTATATTACAAGTCATACAATAGATTTTCTAAAGTTATTTTCTTATTTGTAATGAAGATATCTGACACCACAGTTCACAAATTTCAATTTGTATTTCTGAATTTGTATAATTCACTAGCATCATTTAACTATTTGAGACACAAAAATCAATTTCAGGGAATGTGGAGGAGAGAACAATATTGTTGAACTTCTTTATTTCTATACTAATATTCTATTAGTGAACAACGCCTTGTATTTTGGTTATTAAGCTATCAAGTGGCATTAGAAGACTTTAAATATAGCGCACGATTCATAAGAACTGAACCTTCTTCAGAATGTACAACTTTGTCTCTCATAGAAGTCACACTGGTCTGGAAGAAGATAAGTAATGATTATTTTTGTGCAAACTTTTCCTTTTTGGGAAGAGATATTATTATATGTTATTTTAGGGAAGAGCATATTATATTTCTTTATGTACTTGTCAATGACACAGTGACATTACTGCATGTGGAAATATTTTGAGTGATTTTGGAGCAATTGAAGAAGAATGCTTTAAGAACAATTGGAATTCACTCATCTAGGTCAGTTGCAACTGTCACCAAATGTGTTAGCAGCCATGTATATCAGGGTTCAAACACAGCAGCACATAATATACAAAACAACATTCTGCAGATGTAGTGAGCTCGAAGATGCATGAAATGCATGAAAAACACAAACATTTTTTCGGAGGACTTTTCCCTTGACACCTTTCTCTACTTTTGGATTTGCAAATCTTTGAGAGACCAAGTCAGCTAGAGCCAGTCTACTAGCATGAGCTCACACACCCTGCAAATTATGCTTTGACCACACTGATTATGGTCTCACTGGAGCCACAGCTTACTAGAGGCAGGAAATATGGAAGCAACTCCTGGAAACAAATGCTTGGGTTTTGTAGATAATGTAAGATGGAAACCTATCGAAAGGTGCATGTTGATGCTTAGCTGAAACAGTTCAGAGTGATTGGCCAGTCACAAGAAATAAGGTTTACGGGTTCGGCTGTTTTAGAGACTAAAATAGCAGCATTTTGGATAAAAATCCCCCCACAAGGGGAAATGAGAAGTGGGCCATTCCAATTAACAAACAGCATACAAAATTGTGTTGGGTGGTTTTCCTTAAAATCTATCTACATTAACATTTAGGCATTTGGCAGACGATTTTATCCAAAGCGACTTACATTTCTTAATCCTATACATTTTACATAGGAATTTGCAATACCCTGGGATCGATCCCACAACCAGGAAAGCTATATCTGGTGTCAGAGAGGATTTACACATCTCAGTAAGTCACTTACCATTTTGCCCGGCTCTCTGGACAAACACTCAGACACAAGCCTAGTAGACACTAAGATGTTTTAGAGTTGTTCTAGTATGTGAAGAGATGTGGTTTTCACAACCACATCCATAATTCATCTATACTTTTTTCTTACAATTAACCTAACCAAGACGATATACAGTATGTCTGCACCAAGAATATTAAATAAAATTACCAATCACAAAAAATAACATAATCCAGATGTAATGCATGCAGTATTCTAATTTGAAGTTGTTGAACAACTTTTTCTTGAACAATTTATAGTCGTGCAGCTATGACGTCACGAGAGACAAGGATACCGGACGGTATAAATTGGAGTTGGAAGCAATGCAAATCAGCTTCTGTAAAACAAATAGAAGAAAATGCTTCAGGCACAAGGAGTTATGGCAAGGAGAAGCAATGTCTCGTTCGCTATCTCAGGGACCTACAGTTACAGCCGTAACCTGAGACGTTCCCTTTCGAGGGAGCCTATGTCTATGGGGAATGAAATGCCCACTACACTATAATGAATTGTGTCTGTCCAAGTGTGAATGTGTCTACACACATCTCAGGACAAAAGAACCTGGTGTCCAGGTAAGGAAGAGAGGTCCAGACTGTGTAGTACCTCATAAAAGTATGCGGAGAAGACCAGGTGTATCTACCTCACAAACATCCTGCATAGAAGCCCCTGACAGAAGGGCCTGTGAGGAAGCGAGTGTGTGCTTAAATGTGCTCTAATAATCAGAGGTGAAGGTCATCCATGTAGATGTAAGGTAAAGAATTTTCCTCTACGATCCATTTACCAATGGTCTGCTTTGAGGCTGGCAGACCTCTACTTTGTGGTCCAAAACAAACAAACAGATGGTCAGATTTTCACCTTAAAGAAGATCTTCGTACATACTCTGCTTACGCCCTGACAGGGCATAATAAATGAAATCTTTGGTGATCTGCTGACCCGAGAGGATGAAAGGCCTGAAGAACTCAGGTCCTGTCCACATTACTAAGTACCTTTGGAACATACCCCTGCCTTACTCCTGTCCGGAGCGAACTCTAAACACGGCGGAGAAACCGATAAAGCTTGAAGGTCGCCCACCCTCCTAAGAGAGGTAATGGCTACAAATGGACAACTGTTTGTCCGAGCTGGACTCAATGGGTTTAAAGGATCCCCGTAAAACCACAGCTAGATCCCTATCTGGAACATTGAACCTGAAAAGGAGGCCTAATCCTCAATCTCCACTTCAAGGCATAAAGTTTACTGGTGACTAATGTGTAACCTAACGTTCCACCTCGAACCAAATTCACAGAAGGCTCCAACTACGCAAACTGCTATTCAATCAAAGCAGTGGGCGTTTACTTATGAAGTGTTCAGTGCGCCACGCCCATTAAAACCGAGCGTTTGCAGAGCTGGCCTCAAACCAGTGCAGAATATGGCCAATTTCTTCTTGAAAAAGTATAAAACAAGGCCAGTTCATGAGACCTTTAAACAAAATTGTCTGATATGGTATGTAGGTATGGTATAGCATTCATATTTGTGTAACTACATTTTCATGCCAAAGTTAAACGCAAAAGCGCAACTTGGACAAGATTGTTCTTATACTCACTACAGGATTGTGTCTGAGTGTTCGACCCTGAAGAAGCCCTAAAGCTTATTATCTGGTGTCCAGAATGCTAGTCACAGAGATAATTGAGTCACGCAAAAATAACAGTCGACTGTTACAAGTGCATTCAATCGTGAGGTCCTAGTTGCCTTGTGGCAAGTGAATCTAGAGAAGAAAAGTTAAGATCAGTTAAATTCCAGATGCAAAAGTCTCCAGGCACCATTTAAAACTTTCTTTAAAAATGGGTGTTTTTATCAAGATTCTATGTCAGGCTCCAAATCCACAGAGGTGCTTTTATTCTACTGAAAAAACAGTTGCGGTTGCTTCAACAGGTTTTCTTTTCTAAGCGATCGGTTGGTTACTATGATACCCTGAGCATGAAAAAAATCTCTGAGCGCCATCGCTGAGCCTGTGTAAAAGAATGCCAGCTGTTGGCATTTTTTAAAACGCAGCATTTCCATTGGAAACATTTGAAAAAAAACAGCAGAAGACAGCAGAAACACCTTGATGGACAGACACAGTCCCTTAACTCTTTCACTGCCATTGACGAGTTATCTCGTCATTTAAAAAAAATGGTTCCCCGCCAAAGACGAGTTATTACAGCAATCAGTGTTTGTACTGTTGTACAGCAGGTGACGCTGCTACACACCTTTGGGAAAAGTACAGAATCCCAGAACCTAGAACGTATATTTCTTATCGGTTTTTAAGGATTGTTCTCAGTGTAATCTGGGCGGAATCTTTGACAAAAAACTTTATTATTTTAATTATTTAATAAAAAATGCTCGTTTTAGAATAATATTTCAGATGGCGCTTAGAGGCTTTTGCATTTGAACTTTTCAAATGTTGTGTCGTCCCTAGCACAGGCATTGGAATCTGCTGGGCATATACATTAATACTGTATTTACCAAGCACAGAGACTTGTCTCATCCTAAAACCGCAAGCCAAATCTACTGCACTTTTAGCTACCAGATGTTAAGTGGCTTCCCTATTCTAAAGACTAATAGAGGAATTAGATGATCTCATAAAATCGAGGTCACCCTATCATTTTTATCATTTTATTTTATAAGTACTACCACTTGGGCACAATTTAAAAGTATTGCTCCTGCTGTAAAGCTGCCCCTCCAAGGCCTTGCTCCTTCAGCCAATGTTGAATAGTGTTTTCCCATAATTCCTAATTCAGTGGTAAATTTCTGTTTAGGCACCCACATGTACCCTGGTTAGGATGTGGTAGTGCTAGGCTCGTGCCATATCCCAAGGGTGGTGTATGGTGGGACAACAGCCATTATGTCATTTAATTTTGAAGACCCTAGATACTTTGCTGACCCCTGCCATCCATAAGGTTAATAAGATACAACACAAGCGTACTGCAACACAAACAAACACTTTGGTGTCTTTGTGGAGACTAACATACTGCTAAACACCTGGGGCCTCATGTATGAATGCTGCGTTCGCACAAAAATGTTGCTTACTGCAGCTTTCACGCTCACTGTCGGATGAACGAACAGTGAACCTAACGTGAGAATATGCATTTACAGCTTTGTCCGTACGCAATGTTTTAGTATGAATTCAACGCAAGTATTTGTACATGAGACCCCTGGTGAGGAAGAAAAAAATTGTAAAGAAAAAAACTTTTTGGGTGCATCAATTACATTTTCATCAATAGGCCAATCAATAATAAAAGCAAAACATTGAGTTTACTCTTTGCAATAATTGAATCTCTTGCGTAATCTATCATTGTATTAGCCGTATCTCAAGGGTTTCTTAATCAATGTCTTCTGTGTACAAATATGGTGATCTCTAAGACAATGAATTTCCAGAAAAAAAAATTTAATTGTTATTCTCTGTGACATACTGTATAATGTAAGAAATCCATGTTTTTTCAACTTTTGGAAGCCAAGTGCCATGTTTTCTCTTTTGAGTCTACTTTAGAGCAACAGCTTACAATTTAGAAGCTGGGTGATGTCAGTCACGATATAAATTCCTCTTGCAGACATGTCTTCCATTGATAAAGACAGTCCAAGTGCTGTGCTCTTTAAAGGATTCCATATAGGTAAACACCACTAAATGTCCTCTGCCATTGGTTTTTTGTGTTTAAAGTTTTCACTGTTTTTAACACCTATGTCCTGTGTGTATTTTGAATAGCACTGAGCAACCTTTCGTAACAGAGTACACATGTGAACGAAAAAAAACATGTAAAATGATACTGGAAAAAGGTGTCAAATGTGCAGGTTTTGTAAATAATTATATGAAAATGACCCAGCTATGCATGTTTTTGTAATCCATTAACGCAAATATGGCACGTTCGGGGTAAAACTTGTCATGTCAGGTGGGGTAAATAAAAAAATCTTACTTTTTTTACATATATATTACTTATTTATTTAGCTTACACTACTGATAATAGATAAGGTAAAACAATCAATACATGTATCTGGTACTGTACATTATTATTCTTTTCACATAAAATGAAGTTGAGGTAAAGTAAACCTCTGTCTGTTTTTTCTGCTATCGTTTGTTTATTAATTAATTGTGCTGACGCTGCTTTAATTTGTCATAATAACTAAGAATGTATGAAATTCTTAGATTTAACAGATTATTTTTCAAAAGCAAAATACACCGCTTTTTTTACACTTAAAAGCAATTGTGTACATTTTATGTTTATTAATTTCGTAAAACAAAACATCTTTATGAAAGGGTCTTTGGAGCGGCTTGGGAATGTGCATTGCCTGAACCACAAAGTCTAAAATTATATAAAAGCCATAATCTTTATCAATCCAATAAAAACGGTTGTCTAAATACATTTTTGTTGTTTTATTTGTTAAAGACATGTGTTCTTTATTTCTTTATTATGACCCCATGGTGATGGTGGTGATGATGATAAATGCCACAGATCATTTGAGCTTAATAAATATGACGTATGCTATCCTTGTAATGGTCCTGGCATTTTTTTAATTTTCCAGCTGAGTATTTTAGAGTTAGAGAAAGGAGTGTGATTAGATTTAGGATTTGCAAAATTTTAATCGAGCCATCCTCTCCCTCTGATTTAAAGGGTAGCTAATGGTTAGGGTTAAGATATAGCACCATGCCTTGCAATTATAATTAAATACTATAATCAGAGTAGACACTTCTAAGACAATATATTATTGCATTAGCTGAGACCTCAGTTAAGTGTTCTGAATTATTAAGATAACTTTATCTGGACAGATGCATTACACAAGCGTCATACTAACATTTGATTTGTTGATTAACTCGACAAGTAATTAAATATAAGCTTCTTGGACGAGAGGACTTTGAAGCATGCATATTAGGTTTATGCGTCAAACGCCACACGTGGCCTGCCCCTCTTGGACACCAGCGCTCTTACTCACAACGCGGAAGCGTTACTCTGTATTTAAATGCAGATGCATGCTGTATATGCCATTAAGTTCGACACTGATTGTGCAGTAGGTCTAGGTGTAGTGTACGAAATGGTGCTAAAATTTTCCTTTCCAGGATGCCTAAACAGCTTGAAAAAAATGAAAAACATAAAAGAGAAAAATGAAATGCTTACTTTCACATGTTCCCATTACATAATCCTTAGCAACTGAAAATATGGCTGCTGTCTGGCGGGACGTGGATGGACCAGTTCAATTCATGAAACGATTTACCATGCAGTATCAAAACCTGGAGCCAGGCCCAGGGTTGGGGCTCGTATGCGAGCGCTTGGTGGTCGGGCCCCCCCTATGGGGTCCGGCCGGGCTCAGCCCGAAGGAGCGACGTGGGGCCAACCTCCCGTGGGCCCACCACCTGCAGGAGGGACCGTAAGGGGCCGGTGCAAAGTGGATCGGGCGGCAGTCGAAGGCGGGGGCCTCGACAACCCGATCCCTGGACGCGGAATCTAGCTCTAAGGACATGGAACGTCACCTCTCTGACGGGGAAGGAGCCTGAGATTGTGCGTGAGGTTCAAGACCCCGGGGAAGACCTTGGACACGCTGGAGGGACTGTGCGGGGGCGGTCGCTGCTGCGATACTGGCTTCATGGTGAGTGGTGTCTGCTGCCGAATGCCTGAAGTAGGTGGAAATGAGAGGATGAGGGACGAGGACTGTTGAGGCTCAGACGGTGAAATGAGGGTGCCTGGTGGGTCGGTTGGATCTCAATTTCTGGAAGCGGCATGGAGCATTGCGTTTAGAGGTTGTGATGATGGGGATGTCGGAACCATCTGAAACATGCTAGGCTTCTTAGTTCTACCCGGTGGTAAACTGTGGCTGGAAGGAGGCGACTGAAGTAGACTTCCGCTGTAATAGAGTGAGTGATGGACGTACGGGCCTCTGCTGGGATGATTGATGGGAGTACTTGCCTCTGTAGAGGCGGTCGCTGCTGCAACTTTGTCTTTGAGTTGGCAGCATGAGCCACTGTGGAGGCAGTTGCTGTATTGATGCTGGCGTCATGGTGAGAGGTGTCTGCGCTGCAGAGCACGAGTTGGAAGCACGGGCCCCTGCGGGGGCGGTCGCTGCTGAGATACTCGCTTGATGATGAGATGTGACTGCGCTGCAGATCACGAGTTGGAAGCTCGGGTCTCTACTGGGACGGTTGCTGCGGCGATACTGGCTTCGGGAAGGTGATTGGATGGTGGTTGTGACTGCTGCTGCAGAGCGTTGGTTGGAAGCACGGGCCCCTGCGTGGGCGGTCACTGCTGCGATACTGGCTTCATGGTGAGTGGTGTCTGCTGCGACAGAGCACGAGTTCGAAGCACGGGCCCCAGCGGGGGCGGTCGCTGCTGCGGTACTGCCTTCATGGCGAATGCCTGAAGTGGGTGGAAACGAGAGGATGAGGGGCCTTGGGAATGTGGTTGATGAGATGAAAACTGGGCTAGAGACTCTTCCGGTGACTGTTGAGGCTCAGACGGTGAAATGAGGGTGTCTGGTAGGTCGGTGGGATGTACATTTCTGGAAGCGGCATGGAGCATTGCGTTTAGAGGTTGTGATGATGGGGATGTCGGAACCATCTGAAACATGCTGTGCTTCTTAGTTCTTACCGGTGGTAAACTTAGGCTGGAAGGAGGCGACTGAAGGAGACTTCCGCTGTAAAAGAGTGCGTGATGGACGTCCGGGCCTCTGCTGGGATGATTGATGGGAGTACTTGCCTCTGTAGAGGCGGTCGCTGCTGCAACGTTGTCTTGTACGTTTGAGTTGGCAGCATGAGCCTCTGTATAGGCGGTTGCTGTATTGATGCTGGTTTCATGGTGAGAATTGTCTACTGCGGCAGAGCATGTGAGGAAGCATGGGCCCCTGTTGGGGTGATCGCTGCGGCGACACTGGGTTCAGGGAGGTGATTGGAAGGGATTGGATAGTGATTGTGACTGCTGCGGCAGAGCACGGGAGGAAACACGGGCCCTTGCGGGGGGCGGTCGCTGCTGCGATACTGGCTTCAGGGAGGTGAACTGCTGTGACTGCTGCGGCAGAAGACGGGCCCCTGCAGGGGTGGTAGCTGCGGCGATGCTGGCTTCGTGATGGTGATTTCTTCGTCGATGTGGAATCGCTGGCCTCTTCGGAATTATTATTGTGGCGATGCTGACTTCAGCTATGGAGTCTTTCACTGCCTAGCGCAAGATGCGAGTGCTAGCCCCTGCGGATGCGTTCTCGACCAACATGTCTTCACGTTGAAGCGCTGGTGATTGCTGTGATGGTTGGGTGTCCTGCTGGGGAATATACTGCTGAAGTGGTTGAGGGACTTTGGTCAACCCTGGTTGGAGAGAGCCTGGTTTCCGGTTCCGGTACCTCATTGCATCGCTGCCGGCGGCTAGTTTGTATCCCCTGACACTTGCTTCACCTCACATTTGTTCTTGATCTTAATACTAGTGTTTTTTACCATCGTTAGTTATAACTGTCGTTGCCAAATTATTTATAACTTTATATTCTAAACCTATAATAATTGAAATGTAATGCCGCTAGCAAAGCATTAGCGTGTTAGCTTGCATATCATCTCCCCCTATTTGTCTTGTGTGCTAACTGTTTCTCTTTTTAAGCGTGTATACTAAGACTCATCAAGCAACCTTGGTAACTTAGGATTGCACTTCATACCCGGTGAGTCATGACTTCTTTTCCTATTGTTGTTACTTGCACCTCATGACATATGTTTAGCTTAGCCTTCTCTGTCAGCGGTGAGGGTTTTACATGTGATAAAGTCATGGAAGTAGTTAGGCTGAGGGAGAAGATCTTAGAATTAGAGTCTCGCATCCAATCTTTATTTGAGGATATTAAGAGTGTTAGGACCGTAGAAAACACTTTTGATGCGAGCAATGTTAGCGCAAACAGCTCGATTCTGGTTGAAAATCCCCTGCAGATGGGAAACTTTGTGACGGTGAGACGGCATAGTCACAAGATAAAACATCACTCAACCGTTCCGATTAAAGTCTCAAACAGGATTGCCCCACTCAGTGACGCACCAACTGAGAAACCTGCTGAAAGTGCCCTCGTGATCGGTGATTCTATTGTCCGGAACGTTAACATAGATACACCAGCCACCATAGTCAAATGTTTACCGAGAGCCAGAACGCCTGAGATCAAGTCAAATTTAAATGTGCTGGCTAAGGCTTATCGTAAATTCAGTAAGATTGTTATTCACCTTGACACAAATGATGTGAGACTCCGTCAATCGGAGATCACTAAAGATAATATTAAAGAGGTGTGGGAGCTCGCAAGCACGATGTCAGACCAGTTTCTGTTAATATTACAGTTAATATTCTGTGGCCCCCTTACTGCTTACCGTGGTGAGGAGATTTATAGTATATTATCATCATTAAATGGCTGGTTGTATGAGTGGTGCCTGCAGAATAATATTTATAAATAACTGGAAGAGTTTTGAGGGCAGACCTGGGGCCTGTACCATGATGGTAGTTGAACAAACTCTGGGTTACAGGATTAGTTTTGGGTTGTCAAAACCAAACCAATGTGATCAAGCTTTGTTGGTACCATGAAGCAGCTCCAGGAGTTTCTTTGTCAACTCAAGCTTTGATCCTGAAGCTAAGATTAGTTTGTGCGCGCGTGCACATGAACGAGTGACGTTGGGATCGCTAAACCAATCGCGTTCAACATGGATAGAGGGAGTTACGTAGGTTTCTTAGGAAATAATTATGCGCAAATGTTAGTAACACAAAAATGTATTTCAGCCACGCAGTAATACTGTTTCTGCTGTTTACGCAAGAGAGAACGGTTTCAGAAACACTGCTGATTGAGTTAATCCACAAGTTGAACGACTATATAGTACACACATTTACTGTAGTATACTGTAGTAAGGTAAATATTACAGTAATGTAATATGATGTGTTTTATGTGTGTACGTGCCCCCACAGTGGATGAACATATCCTGCTAACATAAGTTATCATTTAGTTTACCTTTATTAATGAGGATGAAGCACATGATGAAGTGAAACGATCTGTGTGCTGAGAAAGTTAAAGAGATAAATGTACTGTACTATTCATTATGGCACAAGTGTGAATGTGAGGATTTATATTTTATGTTACTGGTGTCTCTTTTATTGTAGGACATTTCACAATTCCTTCCCCAGAGACTGAAGTGTCTACCTCCAAAGGTTACAGAAGTAACACATGTATTTTGTGAACAAAATACACTAGAGAAGCTTACTCTTAATAAAGAAGGTTAAATAAAAAATACCAGTATGTGAACTTAGTTGTCAGTTGAAGTGTTCATTTAAAAATCCGATGGTCATCTCAATCCTGACTCTGGTTTGATTGAGGGCCATGTTGAAGTGGCTCTGCGGTCAGGATAGCAAAAACCTCTGGCATACATAGGGACCCCCGTCTCCCACCAACAGGCTATCAAACAGCCCTGTTATACTTTACCTTCCTTAAAGCACTAACAAAAACACAGATGCATAGGGAATGTTGTAGGCATTACAAGTATTAAAAACGTCTTAAACATTTAAAAATGTAGGCCTACTTTATGATACATTATTTAGGTTCATTGTAAGTGTAACTTGATAACAAAAAGATTAAAATAGAAGTGTTAAAAATATGTGATGTCACCTGTCAATTTATGGTTTTGTCTGTATCTTGCTGTAGCTGTATAATAGAAAGTTTCTTCAGTGGACAAAGAAGATAAAACCAACACAGTGAAACTGGAAGTGTTCCTAAATGTTCTGCCCCACAGACAGGAATGTAAAAAATGCAATGCAAAGAAATACATATTGTATGCAGTACAATAACAGTATAAATACATTTAATTTCATGTTTAAGGGAAAGCCAGCAAATGTCATCTCTAAAATCAGATTTTACCTACATAGTCACCATTTTTTGATTTTGTATTTGTAATATATATTTACATCATTTTATGTTAGTATTTTTATTTTATTAAACATTATTAAAAATAACTAACCATTGTAACACGCATTGTGAGTTAGTTGCCTCACTTATGTAAATTTGCTCGCCGTTGATTGGTTTATTTTCGATGTGAGATCTCTAATCTAGATCATAGCCTGCTCCGGAGCAGGTTAGCCGTGCAGCTTAAGTTACCATGGCGATGAACACCGATTAAAGCTGAGTTACTTTCATGGTACCTAAAACCCAGGGTTGGCACAAAGTAATCCTAAACTTACCTGGCTAGCCACCTAAACCGGCTTCATGGTACAGGCCCCTGACCTGTTGAAACGACATGGTCTCCATTTCTCCTGGGAAGGGGTTTCCCTCCTCTCTAGAAATTTGGCACACAGTCTTAATAATGCTAAAGGCTGACTACCTAGGGCCCAGGTCAGGAAGGAGACAGAATGGCTTTACCAACTGTCTGCTTGCCGTCTCACGTTACAGAATACACAAAATATACAACATGTAATACTCCCTTCTCACACATAACAACATAAAATAGAGATTGTGTCTGTCCCCCGGAGTAGCAAACATAAGATAATGCATAAACCTCTCGAAAGTAATTTAATAAACGTTAAACAAATCAAATATGAACAAAGTACAGATATTCAACTGTTATGACTCGGATTGCTTAATATTAGATCTCTCTCAAATAAAGTACTTTTTGTAAACGATATGATAACCGATCATAAAATAGACCTGCTCTGTTGGACAGAAACATGGCTAAAGCCAGATGATTATATTACTCTAAATGAATCTGTTCCCCAACATTATTACTATAAACACACGATTCGTCTAAAAGGTAGAGGACTTTAACTCAACTCAACTCAACTTTATTAATATAGCGCTTTTTACAATTTTCATTGTTACAAAGCAGCTGTACATGAGACACATTGAATACAAGTAAAAAAACTAAAGGCATATGCCTGTAAAAACAAGAAAAAGGTGAAAACAACAAAGACAGACATACAAATGCTCTACACACACAATATGCCAACATACATACACACACACATTGACATAGACGCACACACACACAGTGAAAGCACACATTGGCGATAAAGGAGAAAGAATCACAGGTCAAATATTAAACAGACTATAAATTCTTATATGCAATATTAATTATGTCTAATTTCTGAATTCTAAAGCAGCCCCCCCGGCCAGGCAGATAGTGCAAAACAATATGCAAACGGTGGTGATGAACCCAAAACTCCCATCGAGAAAAAAAACCTCAGGAGAACCCAGGCCCAACCAGGGGATTCCAGTTCCCCTCTGGCAAAAGCTGCTGCCTCTGCACAAGCTCAACAGTGCTTGCACAACAAGGCTAAAGAAAAATAAAAATGATAGATTTAAGATTATCATTAACAATCTAATAACATTTGAAATGTTGTAGGAAAATCAAAGTTGTCGCGTCCTTTATCCAGCTCTATCCTCTTAGCTCTTGTCAGGTCAACGCTTCCCATTCTCAGCTCTGCCATCAGGTCTGGGCATGAACTGCATCCTGCGGTAACCTTGGAACAAAGAGACAAGACTGGCTGAGAGTAGAGTACTGTTCTGCACTCTTTGATGCAACAAGTACATCATTTGTTGTTGGATGTGTTCCTGGTTCCGGTTGATCTAAATAATGCAGCCTAAATCCTCTGAGGATTAATATTATGGAGGTGTAGTGTATGCAAGATTAAAAAGATGAGTCTTTATTCTAGATACTTCACGTATCAACACCTAATACTAAGGACAAAACATTTTTTAAATGTATTCTAGCTATTGTATATAGGCTTCCAGGGCACCACACAGATTGTAATAAATAATTTAGTGGGTTCTTATCAGATTGGTGACTTTAACATCCATGTAGACAATGATACAGATGCATTGGGAATGGCTTTCAAAGACACTCTTAACTCCATGGGCGTAAGTCAACATGTGTCAGGACCCACTCACCTTCGTAATCATACTTTAGATTTAATACTTTAAAATAAAATTGTTCAGCAGAGTGAAGACATTTCGGATCATTACCTGATATTATGTTTGCTTCACTGGCCTACGGCTGCAAATCAAACTCCTTGTTACAAATATGGTAGAACGATTACTCCAACTACCTAAAATGCGTTTCTCGATAATCTGCCTGAATTGTCTAAAATATCTAGCATGAGTAAAAACGTTGACGATCTTGACAGTACTATTGAAAATTTTATCTCTACCTTCTCAGAAACATTAGAAACAGTTGCTCCTCTGCGTTTAAAGAAAATTGGCAGCCCAACACCGTGGTATAATGAACACACTCAGGCTATAAAGAAAGCGTCCCGGAAAATGGAACGCAACTTTAATAAAACTAATTGACAGGTATTTCGTATAGCATGGAAGGATAGTACTCGAAAATACAGGAATGCCATAAAAACGACTAGATCCGCTTACTTTTCATCACTAGTAGAGGAAAACCATCACAACCCTAGGTTTTTATTTAACACAGTGGCTAAATTAACAAAAAATAAGTCGTCAGCGACTTCAGATCCGGATTATCAGCATAACAGTGATGAATTTATGAACTACTTCACTAGAAAAATCCAAGATATTAGAGAAAAAATTATAACTATGCACCCCTAAGGAGAATTTGCAATTATTTTTTACTGTAGAACACGATGAACTGTCTAAAATCATTAGATCATCTAAATCACCAACATGCATGTTAGACCCTATATCTACAAAACTACTGAATGAGATGCTCCCAGAAATAATAGATCCTCTTCTTAGTATTATTAACTCATCTCTGACATTAGGACATGTGTCTAAAGCATTTAAGGTGGCTGTTATAAGGCCCCTTGTCCAAAAACCTAAACTCGACCCTAAAGAACTAGGGAATTACAGGCCTATATCGAATTTACCTTTTATATCTAAAGTTCTGGAAAAAGTAGTTTCAACTCAATTATGCTCCTTCCTCCAAAGGAATGACATTAATGATGAATTCCAGTTTGGATTTTGAGCATGTCACAGTACAGAGACTGCTTTGATCAGAGTTACAAATGATCTGCTTTTAGCGTCTGACCGTGGCTGTATTTCGTTATTGGTGCTGCTAGAGCTTAGTGCTGCATTTAACACCATTGACCACAGCATACTTCTACATAGACACAGAAATTACGTCGGCATGAACAGAATAGCATTGAAATGGTTTAAGTCTTATTTATCCGACCGTTTTCAATTTGTAGCAATAAACAATGAGGTGTCCCGCAAATCGCAGTCCAGTACGGTGTACCACAGGGCTTAGTCTTGGGGCCTCTGCTCTTCACATTATACATGCTAACTCTAGGAGATATAATAAAGCGACACAGAATTAGCTTTCACTGTTATGCTGATGATACTCAACTTTATATTTCCTCGAAGCCTCATGAAACCCAGCAGTTCCATCGAATAAAGTATTGCATAGTTGACTTAAAAACTGGATGAGTTACAATTTTTTACTACTGAACTCAGACAAAACAGAAGTGTTACTTACTGGACCGAAAACCGCCATACGTAACAACCAAGAATACTGCTTAACGATTGATGGATGCTCCATTAAATCCTCATCGTCAGCTAAGAATCTTGGCGTTGTATTCGATAGTACTCTGTCATTTGAAAGCCATGTGGCCAACACCTGTAAGATTCCATTTTTCCATCTTAAGAATATATCTAAACTACGTCATATGCTGTCACTGTCAGATGCAGAGAAATTAATTCATGCATTCATGACATCAAGACTAGATTACTGTAATGCACTTCTAGGTGGTTGCCCTGCAGGCCTATTACAAAAACTGCAACTGGTTCAAAACGCAGCAGCTCAAGTTCTTACACGTACAAAAAAGTATGAGCATATAACCCCGGTTCTGTCAACCTTGCACTGGTTACTCAACTGAACTCAACTTTATTTATTTAGTGCTTTTTACAAGTTTCATTGTTACAACGCAGCTGTACATGAGACACATTGGATACAAGTAAAACAACTAAAGGCATATACTTGTAAAAACAAGAAAAAGGTGAAAACAACAAAAGACAGACATGCAATGCTCCACACACACAATATGCATATATACTTACACACATTTACATAGACACACACTAACAGACTCGTACTCGCACACACACAAACACAAACACACTCGCACACACGCACAGTGAAACCACACATTGATAAAGGAGAGAGAACCACAGGTCAAATATTAAACGGACTATAAAATCCTAAATGCAATATTAATTATGTCTAATTTCTGAATTCTAAACTAGCCCCCCCGGCCAGGCAGATAGTGCAAATCAATATGCAAACGGTGGTGAGGAACCCAAAACTCCAATCGAGAAAAAAAACCTCAGGAGAACTCAGGCCCAACCAGGGGATTCCAGTTCCTCTCTGGCAAAAGCTGCTGCCTCTGCGCAAGCTCAACAGTGCTTGCACAACAAGGCAAAATAAAAATTAAAAAATATGAACTTAATAAGGTAAATGATAGATTTAAGATTGTCATTAACAATGTCTAATAGCATTTGAAATGTTGTAGGAAAATCAAAGTTGCCGCATCCTTTATCCA
Source organism: Triplophysa tibetana (assembly GCA_008369825.1). Lineage (NCBI taxonomy): Eukaryota > Metazoa > Chordata > Actinopteri > Cypriniformes > Nemacheilidae > Triplophysa > Triplophysa tibetana. Next base: position 4,719,975 of record CM017903.1, read on the forward strand.
GCTCTATCCTCTTACCTCTTGTCAGGTCACTGCTTCCCATTCTCAGCTCTGCCATCAGCTCTGGGCATGAACTGCATCCTTGGAACAAATAGACAAAACTGGTTGAGAGTAGAGTACTGTTCTGCACTCTTTGATGCAACAAGTACATCATTTGTTGTTGGATGTGTTCCTGGTTCCGGTTGATCTAACTAATGCTGCCTAAATCCTCCGAGGATTAATATTATGGAAGTGTAGTGTATGCAAGTTTAAAAAGATGCGTCTTAATTCTAGATTTAAACTGACAGAGTGTGTCTGCCTCCCGGACAGTGCAGAAGAGTATATTCCAAAGATAAGAAAAGGATCTACCTATAAAGGCTTTACCTATAGGCTTTACCTATAAAGCAACGCATTAACTTTAAGATCTTGCTTATTACCTGTAAAGCCCTACATGGTCTAGCGCTGCAGTATTTGAATGAACTTCTATTGTATTACAGACCTTCACCTACATTACGCATTACAGTTGGTAATACCTAGAATTTCAAAATCAAGTGCAGGTGGTAGATCCTTTTCTTATCTAGGGCCTAAACTTTGGAATATTCTTCCCTGCACTGTCCGGGAGGCAGACACACTCTATCAGTTTAAATCTAGACTTAAGACACATCTTTTTAGACGGCCACCGGATTGACCACCTTGGTGATCCGATATGGGCCGATGAACTTGGAAGCCAGCTTGCGAGAAGGCACCCGGAGAGGCAAGTCCATGGTGGAGAGCCACACTCGCTGACCACACACATAGGTAGGATGGGGAGTCCGGTGCCGATCAGCTACGGCCTTGTTTCGACTAGCGGATTGGGCCAGAATCCTCTTAGCTTTCCTCCATGTGCGTTGGCAACGTTGGACGAAAGCCAGGGCCGAAGGGACCGAGGAGTCGAGTTCCTGGGAAGAAAACGGAGGAGGTTGATGACTGAGAGAGCACTCAAAGGGCGACACACCTGATGAGGACACGGGCTGAGAGTTGTGGGCATACTCAATCCAGGCCAGCTGTTGGCTCCAGGAACCAGGGCAGTGCGAGGTCAGGCAGCGGAGTCTCCGACCGAGATCCTGGTTGGCGCGCTAACATTGCCCGTTGGTCTGTGGATGAAATCCGGAGGAGAGGCTAGCAGTGGCACCAATTTGCTTGCAGAATTCTTTCCAGAACCGGGAAGTAAACTGAGGACCCCTGTCGGATACTACGTCAACTGGTAACCCATGGAGACGGAAGACATGATCCACCATCAGTTGAGCGGTCTCCCGGGCCGAGGGAAGCTTGGGCAGGGGAATGGAATGGACTGCTTTGGAGAAGCGGTCCACCACCGTCAACACGACGGTGTTACCACCAGAGAGAGGGAGGCCGGTCACAAAGTCCAAGGCGATGTGGGACCAGGGGCGGGAGGGAATGGGCAGAGGGCGGAGCAGACCAGCAGGAGGACGATGGGAAGGCTTGTTCTGAGCACAGACTGAGCACGCCACCACGAACTACCCGACATCTTTGGCCTGTGACGGCCACCAATACCTCTGACGCACCGTAGCCAGGGTACCCCGATTGCCTGGATGGTTGACAAACCTAGAGGAATGACTCCACTGAAGAACTTCAGGGCGCAGCGCAACAGGCACGAACAAGCGACCCGGAGGGCATCCCCGTGGCGCCTGCACCCCCCGTCCGGCCTCCTCTACTCGCCGCTCAAGTCCCCAGTTGAGGGCCCCGACCACCCTCCCCTTCTGGCTTGACGTTCTTAGAGCCGGGCCGGTACGAGAGGGTGAAGGCAAACCGACCAAAGAACAGAGCCCACCGAGCCTGTCGCGAGTTTAACTTGGCCGAACGGATATACTCGAGGTTCTTATGGTCCGTCCAGACCAAGAAGGGCTGCACTGACCCCTCCAACCAGTGACGCCACTCCCCCAGAGCCAGTCGAACCGCCAACAGCTCCCTGTTACCGATATTGTAGTTCCGTTCTGCAGGGCTGAGGCGGCGGGAAAAGTAGGCGCATGGATGCACCTTCCCGTCATTAGCCGCTCGCTGGGACAGAATCGCACCTACCCCGACATCGGACGCGTCTACCTCCACAATGAACTGGCGTTCTGGATCTGGAAGACAGAGCACTTGTGCAGAAACAAACCGGGACTTAAGATTGTCAAAGCCTACCTGTGCTTGAGGATTCCATCTGAACGGTACTTTAGGGGAGGTGAGCACGGTGAGCGGTACAGCCACCTGGCTGAAACCCCGGATGAATCGCCGGTAGAAGTTGGCGAACCCCAGGAACCGCTGCAGGGCCTTACGGGAGTCAGGGGCAGGCCATTCAGCGACGGCCCTGATCTTGACCAGATCAGGCTCAATGCCTCTAGGAGAGATTATGTGACCAAGGAACGAAACCGAATCGGCGTGGAATTCGCACTTCTCCGCCTTGACAAAGAGTTGGTTCTCGAGAAGACGCTGGAGGACGTGACGAACGTGCTGGATGTGTACCTGGAGAGAGGGGGAGAAGATCAAAATGTCATCCAAGTACACGAAAACAAAACGATTGATCATGTCGCCCAACACGTCGTTGACTAGGCCCTGGAAAATGGCCGGAGCATTGGTCAGGCCAAAAGGAAGAACCAAATACTCGTAATGTCCCGATGGTGTATTGAAGGCCGTCTTCCACTCGTCCCCCTCACGAATGCGGACAAGGTGGTAGGCATTGCGGAGGTCTAGCTTAGTAAAGACCTTGGCTCCCTGCAACAATTCAAAAGCAGTTGACATGAGTGGTAAGGGGTATTTGTTCTTAACCGTGATCTCATTCAACCCTCGAAAGTCGATACAGGGACGCAGGGAGCCATCCTTCTTCTGGACGAAGAAGAAGCCCGGCCGGCGAGGAGGAATGACGGATGAGCCCAGACTGAAGTGATTCACGAACATACTTATCCATGGCCTCTCTTTCAGGACCGGAAAGGGAATAGAGTCGACCCTTGGGCGGAGAAGTGCCTGGAAGGAGGTCAATGGCGCAGTGTTAGGGGCGATGCGGAGGCAGCGCTTGCATTTCAATTCAATTCAATTCAAGTTTATTTATATAGCACTTTTCACAATGTGTATTGTTTCAAAGCAGCTTTACAGGGCAAACAGGAAAAACAGAAAAGGTAAAACACAGCACAGTGCATTGTATTTATACAACGAGTAAGATCATTCTAATAAATAATATATAATTTCTAAATAAATAAATAAATGCAGTCTCCCTGTGAGCAGGCCAACACTGCCCTGCTGTGGCGAGGAACCCAAACTCCAATGATTGATTAATGGAGAAAAAAACCTCGGGAGAAACCAGGCTCAACCGGGAGGGGCAGATTCCCTCTGACGTGTCATAGCTGCACTCAAACTGCTGACATGTGATTTAAGTTTAGCATTTAATACCAAATATTGTAACTTCAGCATTAATAAGACAAATAGTCCTTCTTTGCTCTTGGTTGGGGGTGTATTGGTCTGAGCTGGGATGGTCCGATGGTCATATTTCTCTTGGCTGGTGGTGGAATTGCCTTAGATGGAGCTGGGATGCTCAGTCAGTATGCAGCTGTAGCTGGCGTTATCTCAAATTGGGGATCGGCATCTGTCGGTCGTCTGGACATGGTGGAACTTCTTCCTACCTCGGGATGGGCATTTGTAAGTAATGCTGGGCTTTGTAAGTAATTAAAAGAATTTTAAAATCAATGCGATACTTAATGGGTAGCCAGTGAAGCGATGATAAAACTGGGGTTATGTGATCGTATTTTCTTGACCTAGTAAGAACTCTGGCAGCTGCATTCTGAACTAACTGTAGTTTGTTTATCGATGATGCAGGACAACCACTAAGTAGAGCATTACAGTAGTCAAGTCGTGAGGTCACAAATGCATGAATAAGCTTTTCTGCGTCAGCAAAACATAAAATATTTCGTAACTTGGAAACATTTCTAAGGTGGAAGAAGGCTGTTTTTGTGATATTTGAAATGTGATTTTTAAATGACTGGTTGCCGTCTAATATAATGCCTAGGTCTTTAACTGTATTTGTTGGAGTAACAGTGCAGCCTTCAATTTGCAGGCTGTAATCGGAGATATTCTGTTTACGTGTTTTTTTTAAAAGAAGGAAATTACTAGTCATCCAATGTTTTATGTCCTCAATGCACTCTGCCAGTTTGGATAGTTTGAAGGAATCATCTGGTCTTGATGAGATATATAGCTGAGTATCATCTGCGTAACAGTGGAAGCTAATTTCATGTTTTGTAATAATGTTGCCGAGGGGCAGCATGTATATGGAGAAAAGCAAGGGTCCTAAAACCGATCCCTGAGGTAATCCATAATTTACTTGCGTAAGATATGACGATTTCCCTTTTAAATGGACATATTGATATCTGTCTGTTAAGTAAGATCTGAACCATTGTAGTGCCTGTCCCTGAATACCAATATAATTGTGTAAACGATCTTATAGTATTTTATGGTCCACAGTATCGAAAGCAGCACTAAGGTCAAGCAGGACTAAGAGTGAGATGTTACCTTTATCTGATGCAATAAGAAGGTCATTTGTAATTCTAACGAGCGCAGTTTCAGTGCTATGATAAGGTCTGAAGCGAGACTGAAACTTTTCGTGCATGTCATTAAAAAAAAAAGCGAGCCTTGCTGAAGACCGAGCCCAGATCGCGGTACTCCTCCGGGACTCCGGAAATGTCGGCCGCTTCAACCTGCAAGACAGGGGAGACAGAGACAGGAGACAGGGCAGGACCAAGACATGATGCATGACAAAAAGGGCTCCAGGCCAGAATAGAATTGTTAGCCCAATCCACGTGAGGATTGTGCTGTGACAGCCATGGGTGCCCTAAAATGATTGGTGTTTTGGGAGACTCCAGGATGTACAGCTCAATCATCTCACAGTGGTTACCCGAAAGGAAGAGTCTTACGTGGGGGGTGACGTGAGTGATGGTGGCAAAGGATGGACCCGCCAGCGCCCAGATCGGGATGGGTTGAGGCAGCGACAGAAGAGGGATCCCCCACCGGCGAGCTGTTGAGGCATCCAGGAAGTTGTCCTCTGCTCCTGAGTCCAGGAGGGCCTGTCCGTTGTGGTCCTTACCCCCGAAAGAGAGATGGAAGTCCAAGACGGTGCGTGAGGTCGGGGAGGAAGTAGGGATGGCGCCCACACGGATTCCCGGAGCTACGGGTGGGCGCGTGCTTTTACCGGGCACTGGATGGCTTGATGTCCCGGACCTCCGCAGTATAAGCACAACCCACGCATGATTCGGTGCTCCCTCTGCAGAGGAGTGAGGCGGGTTCGCCCAAGCTGCATGGGTTCGGGTTCCATGGGAGGAGTCGATGCAGTCTGCGGCAATGGGGTGTCACGGGAGCGCCAAGAGGGTGGCGAGTGTTGTCTGAGACGACGGCGCTTGAGTCGATTCTCCACTCGGAGACACAGGTTGGTAAGATCCTCCAACTCCTCAGGATGGTCGAGAGTGGCAACCTCGTCCGCGATCATGGAATGGAGCCCCTCCAAGAATCGAGCCCGCAGGGCAGCAGCATTCCAGCCGCAGGCCGCCGCCAAGGTCTGGAACTGGATCGAATAGTTGGTGATCGACGATCTCCCCTGGGTAAGACGGGAGAGTTGGGACGCCGCCTCATCACCTTGGGCAGATCGGTCGAAGAGACGGGTCATCTCGGCTTTGAATGCCTCAAAAGATGAGCAGCAAGGAGCCCCAGCCTCCCAGACGGCAACTCCCGAGTCGCGGGCCTGCCCGGTGAGGAGATTTAGAACAAACGCCACCTTGGTGTCCTCCTGGGCATAGCGGCGGTTCTGCATGGTGAATACGAGCCCACACTGGGCCAGGAAAGAACGGCAGGCATTGGGCGCCCCGTCATAGGGAGGAGGAAGATAGGTATGTGGCTCTGACTCCAGGGCTCTGGGTGGAGAGGTGGTTGTCACTCGACCGCTGGCAATGGCCCCCTGGATTTCGTGCAGGGCGGTGCGTAATTCCGTCATCTGACCAGACAAGAACTCCATCCCCTGGGAAGTGGCAGTTAGGCGCGTAGCTTGTTGTCCTATTAGGACCCCCTGCTGCCGGAAGGCCATCCGGACGGGGTCCACCTCCGCTGGGTCTCGGGGTTTGGTCAGTCCGTTCTGTCCTGGTGGATGAACGAGGTGAGACCCAAGTGCGGTGAAAATAGAGTTCTTTATTAGGCAGGGAACACACTAGACCCCAAAGGGAAGAGACCACCGAGCGACAGCGTCTGCAGCCTAGGAGAATGTCACACCTGGAGGATCCGGGATCTAGACGACGGCTGTGACGAAGCACTTGAGGCAGATCTCACGGTAGGCAGGGTTAGCCCGCAGAGGTCTTAGAGGGTGTGGCTGGACTGGGTCCCGTGAACTGGTGGAGGATCTCCTTGGAGGAGCTGAGACGAGAAGAACTGGAGCGCCGGCGGGAAACTAGAGGCAGAGAAGTTCAACCAAAAAAATAACAGGAAGCAAAAAACTAGATACCAGAACTTAACTTAGACTGAATATAAAAAATAGCAATATGCTAGAAGCACATGACAGGACAAGACAAGGAGTCAGCACTAAGTTGCAAGCATACACATTCAACGGACTGACAAAGAACAGCAACACACGAGGGAATAAATGAGGAAACCTATCACGCTCACAATGAGCAACAGCTGCTCAACGCGATCTGCGGGCGGGAAGCGCTGGCGAAACTCTCTACAGGTGGCAGGGTGATCAGACATAAGTGAGGGAATACCAGTGCGGGAGACACGAGGGCGGGGCTGGTGACGCGGACACCGAACACGCGGCAAACTGTCAAACAATTCCCCACGTGTTCGACATGAAACATAACAATGCCACGCAGGCAGAAAACGGACACAGGATACCCAGAGTCATGACACCAGCCTACCTAATTTCACTATTAAAATCACTTTTTTTCCATAATTTATTTTTCCAAACATTTCCAGAATATTTGCGCATTCGTGTGAATACTAAATTTAATGAAAATATTTAAGATAATTTGAGTTTGAGTTGAGATTCAAACTGACATTCAAACTGATAGGCTAGCTTTGCACCTATCATGTCTATTTTATGCTTTGCTAACGCTGTGTTTTGCGTCCCCAACGTCATATACGTACACATTAATTTTGTGCGCGAAATAGACCAGCGTCTCGGATTAAAGGAAAAACATTATTGAAGTGAATTTAAATCTGGAGTGGAGTGGAGCTGTACAGCATGGATTGCTTTTTAGTGAGGAAAGTGACAGGTGTCAGGACAGATGGACAGGCTTCTGCTGAATGCTCTTCAGAAAAAGCTACAACTTCGGATGAAACAGGGAATCGTAGTGGGAAACGAAAAAGAAAATACAGTGAAGATTATGTTAAATATGGATTTACAGGGACGACTGACAAAACAGGAGAGGAGGTACCACTGTGGTTCGTATGTTCAACGTTGCTTTCAAATGAAACCATGAAACCGTCGAAACTTTCTCGTCATATGGAGACACCAAGGCCAAGCCTATTGAGTATATGCAACAGATGTCAATGTGATTTCAAAGGACAGCAGACACTCATGAGAAAGAGTGCAAAAGTCAGTGAAAATGCACTGAAAGCCTCATATCTGATGGCTTTCAGAGTTGCACAATGCAAAAAGCCTCATACAAGTGCAGAGCAGCTGATTTTGCCAGCAGCTATAGACATGCTTAAAACCATGATAACGAAGAATGTGCTAATAAATTAAAAACTTTTCCTTTGTCAGATAGCACTGTCGGACGTCGAATTGAGGAAATGGCAAATGATGTGAAAGAGCAGCTGATAGACAAACTTCGATCAGTTCAGGGATTTTCCATTCAATTGGATGAGACGACAGATATAACAAATGACGCGCAACTTTTGGCATTTGTGCGATACGAGGATAATTAGATTAGATTAGATTCAACTTTATTGTCATTAAACAGATACAATTACAGTGTAACTAAATGTAGTTTAGGTCTAACCAGAAGTGCAATTAGCAAGTGCAGATATACAGTGTAAATAAATACAGAATACAATATTAGGAAAATACTATGCAATGGGCATGTACTATGAAAATACTTTACAGAAGGAATGTTCTTTGACAATATGACAGTCTGTATGTACTATGAACAATATATAGGCTACAGAAGGCTATATACTGTGAACATTAATGTACAGTTGGTTATGAACAGAAAACAATATAGACTGTACAATAGTGAAAGTGACTTAAGTGTGCATTAATTATAGACATTAACTATTAAAGCTACGGTGCAGTATATGAGTTAATGCGGTTATTAAAGGTACGATGCAGTATATGAGTTAATGAAGTTATTAAGGTTACAGTGCAGTAGATGAGTTAATGAAGTTATTAAGGTTACAGTGCAGTAGATGAGTTAATGGGGTTATTAAAGGTACTGTGCAGTACATGAGTTAATGCTGTTATTGAGGTTACAGTGCAGTAGATGAGTTAATGAAGTTATTAAGGTTACAGTGCAGTAGATGAGCTAATGAAGTTATTAAGGTTACAGTGCTGTAGATGAGTTAATGAAGTTATTACGGTTACAGTGCAGTAGATGAGTTAATGAAGTTATTAAGGTTACAGTTTAGTAGATGAGTTAATGCGGTTATTAAAGGTACGGTGCAATACATGAGTTAATGCGGTTATTGAGGTTACAGTGCAGTAGATGAGTTAATGAAGTTATTGAGGTTACAGTGCAGTAGATGAGGTAATGCAGTTATTGAAGTTATAGTGCAATAGATGAGTAGATGCAGTTAATACAGTTACAGTGCAGTAGATAAGTTAGTGCAGTTATTGAAGTTACAGTGCAGTAGATGAGGTAATGCAGTTATTGAAATTACAGTGCAGTAGATGAGTTAATGCAGTTATTGAAGTTAAAGTGGAGTAGATGAGTTAATGCAGTTACTGAAATTACAGTGCAGTAGATGAGGTAATGCAGTTATGAAAGTAGTCCATTAGTGCAAATGAGCATTCAGTATAATATTCCTGGTGTGCAAGTGAGCAGTATAGAGTGCAAATGATGCTATGTGTGTGTAAACAGTCCGGTAGAGCAGATAAATTAAGTATTGGTGTGTACAGTTCAGTCATGCATGGCAGCCCTGTAGTGCAATGTAAACAATGTACTTGCAGCATTAAAGTTAAGGTTATGAGGGTAGTGTGATGTGCAAGGAATTTCTCTTTTGCTAACCACTGCCAGGACGAACTTCAGGTGCAGAGATCTTTTCAGCCATTGATGACTTTTTCAAAGAACACAATATTTTGTGGCAGAAGTGTGTGGCGCTATGTGCCGATGGAGCCAGAGCAATGACTGGCAGCCAGACTGGATTGATTGGGCACGTAAAGAAAGTAGCATCGGCGATAATTTGGACACAATGCATGATTCATAGAGAAGCTCTGGCCACCAAAGATCTCAGTGTTGAGTTCAGCGAGGTGTTTGATGCTGTTGTTAAAACTGTAAACCTGATAAAACGAAAAGCATTAAATAAACGCCTGTTTGCAACCCTATGTCAAGGCTTAGGAAGTGAACACACCTCTCTCCTTTACCATTCAAGGTGAGATGGCTGTCTCGTGGCGCGGTGCTCTCCCATGTGTTTGAACTATGTGACGCTATCTATACTTTCTTGTGTGAGAAGGAGTGCACTGAACTGGCTAACATGTTCAAGGACCGCCACTGTTTAACTAAGCTGGCGTATCTCACCGATGTTTTTGCAGAGCTTAACAAGTTGAACACTTCAATGCAAGGGAGAGATTCAAATGTCCTGCAGCTCTACGAAAAACTAGAGGCATTTGTTAAAAAAATGTCAAGATGGATCGAAAGAGTGGAGAATGGTAACTTAGCTATGTTCCCTTCAGTTGAGGAATATTCTGACAGCATTGACATTAAAGACATTGTGTGTGAGCATTTGGGGAAGCTTGTGCTTCAATTCCGAAAGTACTTCAATGATTCTGATGAGTGGCGCTGTGGCAGCAAATGGATCCTGCTCCTATTCAGTGATGATGCAGCAGCAGGGTCAAGCTTAACTACTGTAGAAGAGGATCAGCTCATAGAGATGTCCACAGACTCTGTCAGGAGGCATACGTATGATACACAACCCCTTGTGAAGTTCTGGACAAGTTTCCAGACAGAATTTCCAGAGCTTACAGTAAAAGCAGTGAGGTGTCTTTACCCTTTCCAACTAAATTCCTCTGTGAGACCGGTTTTTCCATACTGGCATATCTGAAGAACAAGTACAGAGCAAGGCTGGAACCAGAGAATGATATGAGGCTGTCACTATGTATGACTATATCACCACGAATAGACAGACTGTGTGGAGGTCACCACACCCTGAAATCCCACTAACAGGTAAGGAGTACCCCCCCACACACACACCCACACACACACAATAGTGGGCCGCCGATTACTTGTTAGTCAGAATGGTGGTCCCTGGCACAGAACCACTTGAAAACCCCTGATTTAGATCAACCGGAACCAGGAACACATCCAACAACAAATTATGTACTTGTTGCATCAAAGAGTGCAGAACAGTACTCTACTGTCATGGTTTCACCTCTCCTTGTCATGTATTTCTTGGTTTAGAGGTGGAATCATACAGAATCCCTTGTTTCATGTGGGGAGAGATGTTTTTGACCCTTGTGGCCTTCCATACTCTCCCCGATTCGCGTCATCGTTTCTACCCTCCTGTTTCCTAGTTTGTGTTAATTACCCTCCCTATAAAGAGTCATCATGTTTCATTGTCCTGTGCGGGTTCATTGTTTGCTGTAAGCTGTAAGCTGTAAGCTGTAAGCTGTAAGCTGTAAGCTGTAAACTGTAAGCTGTAAGCTGTAAGCTGTAAGCTGTAAGCTGTAAGCTGTAAGCTGTAAGCTGTACCTGTACCTGTACCTGTACCTGTTCATATCAGAGTTTGCTGTCTTGCCTTGCCTTGCCTTGTTCTTGTTCCCCGTGTCTTGTAAGTGTTAGTGTAGTGTTCATTTCTAGTACTTTGTTTTGTAGTTTATTTAGTCATCGTCCTTGTTTACTCATATATATATCTTGTCCTGTTTACCCCCTCGTGGGTTTTGTTTTACCTTTTTGTCTTGTTAATTGTTAAATAAATACCTGTGTTAACCCCTTCATTCCCCGTCTCTGCCTGCTATTGGGTTCACCATGAGTATCCATAACATCTACTGTCAGCCAGTCTTGTCTCTTTGTTCCAAGGTTACCGCAGGATGCTGTTCATGCCCAGACCTGATGGCAGAGCTGAGAATGGGAAGCGGTGACCTGACAAGAGCTAAGAGGATAGAGCTGTATAAAGGACGCTGCAACTTGACTCTGATTTTCCTACAACATTTCAAATGCTATTAGATTGTTAATGATAATCTTAAATCTATCATTAAACTTATTCATTTTTTTATTTATTTTTGTTTAGCCTTGTTGTGCAAGCACTGTTGAGCTTGTGCAGAGGCAGCAGCTTTTGCCAGAGGGGAACTGGAATCCCCTGGTTGGGCCTGGGTTCTGCTGAGGGTTTTTTTCTCGATTGGAGTTTTGGGTTCCTCACCACCGTTTGCATATTGTTTTGCACTATCTGCCTGGCCGGGGGGGCTGCTTTAGAATTCAGAAGTTAGAAATAATTAATATTGCATCTAAGAATTTATATTCTGTTTAATATTTGACCGTGGTTCTCTCTCCTTTATCAATGTGTGCTTTCACTGTGCGTGTGTGCGAGTATCTTTGTGTTTCTGTTTGTGTGCGTCTATGTCAATGTGTGTAAGTATGTATTCTTATTGTGTGGGTGGAAAATTTGTATGTCTGTCTATTGTTGTTTTCACTTTTTTCTTGTTTTTTCAGGTATTTGCCTTTAGTTGGTTTACTTGTATTCAATGTGTCTCATGTACAGCTGCTTTGTAACAATGAAAATTGTAAAAGCACTATATAAATAAAGTTGAGTTGAGTGGGAGAGGCTATATCTGAGAGATGCGGTGGTCTGTCGGTCCATCCGAGACCAAGTGCTGGGCGAAACTGCGTGCCAGATGGTGGTACCCGAGGGTCAGATTCAGGCCCTTTTACAGGCTTACCACACCCAGTTAGGACATCAAGTGCAAGAGAGGACGGTATCTTTGTTCAATTCAATTCAAGTTTATTTATATAGCGCTTTTCACAATGTGTATTGTTTCAAAGCAGCTTTACAGGGCAAACAGGAAAAACAGAAAAGGTAAAACACAGCACAGTGCATTGTATTTATACAACGAGTAAGATCATACTAATAAATAATATATAATTTCTAAATAAATAAATAAATGCAGTCTCCCGGTGAGCAGGCCAACACTGCCCTGCTGTGGCGAGGAACCCAAACTCCAATGATTGATTAATGGAGAAAAAAACCTCGGGAGAAACCAGGCTCAACCGGGAGGGCCAGATCCCCTCTGACGTGTCATAGCTGCACTCAAACTGCTGACATGTGATTTAAGTTTAGCATTCAATACCAAATATTGTAACTTCAGCATTAATGAGACAAATAGTCCGTCTTTGCTCTTTGTTGGGGGTGTATTGGTCTGAGCTGGGATGGTCCGATGGTCATATTTCTCTTGGCTGGTGGTGGAATTGCCTTAGATGGGGCTGGGATGGTCAGTCAGTCTGCAGCTGTAGCTGGCGTTATCTCAAATTGGGGATGGGCATCTGTCGGTCGTCTGGAAATAGTGGAACTTCTTCCTACCTCGGGATGGGCATCCCGAAGCAGAGGCGGAAAGAGAATAAAGAGAATAATTAGCGTAGCTGCTGTTCATTAACTATGCATTAAGTGAAAGCTTGGCTGAAAAGATGTGTCTTTAATCTAGATTTAAATTGGGAGAGTGTGTCTGACCCTCGAATAGTATCAGGAAGGCTATTCCAGAGTTTAGGTGCTACGTATGAGAAAGCTCGACCCCCTTTGGTGGATTTAGTTATTCTAGGTGTTGTCAAAAGTCCTAAGTTTTGAGATCTTAGAGAGCGTGTTGGGTTGTAACGTGATAAAAGCTCGGTTAAGTAAATAGGGGCTAAACCGTTTAAGGCTTTGTATGTAATTAAAAGAATTTTAAAATCAATACGATACTTAATGGGTAGCCAGTGAAGCGATGATAAAACTGGGGTTATGTGATCGTATTTTCTTGACCTAGTAAGAACTCTGGCAGCTGCATTCTGAACTAACTGTAGTTTGTTTATCGATGATGCAGGACAACCACTAAGTAAAGCATTACAATAGTCAAGTCGTGAGGTCACAAATGCATGAATAAGCTTTTCTGCGTCAGCAAAACATAAAATATTTCGTAACTTGGAAACATTTCTAAGGTGGAAGAAGGCTGTTTTTGTGATATTTGAGATGTGATTTGTAAATGACAGGTTTCCGTCTAATATAACGCCTAGGTCTTTAACTGTATTTGTTGGAGTAACAGTGCAGCCTTCAATTTGCAGGCTGTAATCGGAGATATTCTGTTTACCTGTTTTTGGTGCTATAAGTAATATTTCCGTTTTGTTAGAGTTTAAAAGAAGGAAATTACTAGTCATCCAATGTTTTATGTCCTCGATGCACTCTGCCAGTTTGGATAGTTTGAAGGAATCATCTGGTCTTGATGAGATATATAGCTGAGTATCATCTGCGTAACAGTGGAAGCTAATTTCATGTTTTCTAATAATGTTGCCGAGGGGCAGCATGTATATGGAGAAAAGCAAGGGTCCTAAAACCGATCCCTGAGGTAATCCATAATTTACTTGCGTAAGATATGACGATTTCCCTTTTAAATGGACATATTGATATCTGTCTGTTAAGTAAGATCTGAACCATTGTAGAGCCTGTCCCTGAATACCAATATAATTGTGTAAACGATCTAATAGTATTTTATGGTCTACATTATCGAAAGCAGCACTAAGGTCAAGCAGGACTAAGAGTGAGATGTTACCTTTATCTGATGCAATAAGAAGGTCATTTGTAATTCTAACGAGCGCAGTTTCAGTGCTATGATACGGTCTAAAGCCGGACTGAAACTTTTCGTGCATGTCATTATTTTGTAGGAAGGTACACAGTTGAGTTTACACTACTTTTTCTAGTATTTTAGACAAGTACGGGAGATTTGAAATCGGTCTATAGCTTCCAAGTTCATTGGGATCTAAGTTTGGTTTTTTGATAAGAGGCTTAATTACAGCCAGCTTAAAGGGTCCTGGGACATGTCCTAGATTAATTGACGAGTTGATTATGTTACAAATGGGCTCAATTGCAGCAGGTAGTAACTCTTTTAATAAAGTAGTCGGAATGGGGTCTAATAAGCATGTCGTCGGTTTGGATGTTGCAATAATTTTAATTAAATCTTCCTGATTTATAGGAGAAAAACACTGTAGCTTTTCTTTTTGGTTGACGGGTGAGACTAATTCTTCCGTCACACTTTGAGGTTTGGTTTTAGCTATGTGGTCTCGTATTATTTCGATTTTCTCAGTAAAAAACTTCATGAATTCATTGCTACCAAGGTGCGGCGGAATACCCAGGTCAGGTGGAGTCTGTTTGTTTGTTAGTTTAGCAATTGTACTAAATAAAAACCTTGGATTGTTTTTGTTATTTTCTATGAGGTTACGGAAGTGCTCGGCTTTTGCTGCTTTTAGTGCCTTTTTGTAACAGCTTGCACTCTCTTTCCATGCAATTTTAAAGACCTCTAATTGGGTTTGTTTACATTTTCGCTCCAGTTTACGCGTTTCTCTTTTTAGGGCGCGAGTGGTGTTATTATACCATGGTGCTATGATCTTTTCATTAATCCTTTTTGACTTCATAGGTGCGACCGCTTCTAATGTATCAGAGAAAATGGTGCCCATGTTGCTGGTCATGTCATCGAGCGATTCTATATTAGTTGGAAAGGTTATTAGAGGAGTCAGATCTGGCAAGTTCTTTACGAAACTATCTTTAGTAGTTGAGGTGATTGTTCTACCCTGTCGATAATGAGATATACAACTGATTTCTGCAGTGCGCAGTGTACATGTTATAAGATGGTGATCGGAAACGTCGTCGCTTTGAGGTATAATGTCGATATTGGTTAGATCGGCTCCGTGAGATATAATCAAGTCTAGGGTATGATTAAGTCGATGAGTAGGTCTGTTGATGTATTGTGTTACACCACAAGAGTCTAGTAGTTCTTTAAACGCCACAGCTAAGGGATCGTTAGGACTATCTACGTGGATATTAAAATCTCCAACAATCAGTACTTTATCGACGTTAACCAACAGATCCGATAAGAAGTCTGCGAACTCTATCAGAAAATTAGTGTAAGGCCCAGGGGGTCTATACACAGTAACCAATGTAAGAGAGACCAATGATTTTTTACTTTTGTTTGGAACTGTTATGTTCAACGCAAGCATTTCAAATGATTTAAATGTATGCATTGTTCTCCGAGTAACGGTAAGATAGTCTCTAAAGATTGCTGCGACACCACCACCTCGACCAACCGGACGTGGCTCATGAATATAACCATAGCTTGGTGGAGTAGACTCATTTAGACCAAAGTAATCATTTGGCTTAAGCCAGGTTTCAGTAAGGCAAAGTATATCAAAACTGTTCTCTGTGATCATTTCATTTACAATAACTGCCTTTGGATTTAGTGATCTAATATTAAGTAGCCCAAACTTTAGGCGTTGGTTTTGCTCATTAAATATATTGTCTTTTCGGTTTAATCATGATAAGATTTTTTCTCTGACTTTTAAATAAATTATTATTTGGTTGTATTATTCGGGGGACGGGCACAGTCTCTATGCATTTGAAAGCAGTAACATTCTTAACAGAAACAATCTTAACAGTTAGGTGAGAGGAACACAGATTATGGTTAAAGTTTGTACTTACTAGTCAAATGGTGCGTAGCGTCTTTGAGATGTTGTCAGACAGAATTTCCGCTCCAATGCTGCTGAGGTGCAGCCCGTCGGGGCGGAAAAGCCTTGGTCGCTCCCAGAACAGATCAAAATTATTTACAAAGAGCAGCTTCTGTTCAATACACCATGACATTAACCAATTATTAAGCGTAAATAGTCTACTGAACTTTTCGTTCCCTCGTCGGTAAGTAGGAAGCGGCCCTGATACGATGATCCTCGCCGTGGGCGATGCGTTGCGAACAGTATCGACCAGACTCCTGAAGTCCCTCTTCAGGATCTCCGACTGCCGCATTCTCACATCATTCACCCCCGCGTGCAGAACTATGGCTCCCACTCTTGCATCGTCCTTCAGAATCGCAGTTACCTGCGCAGAGACATCGAGAACACGGGCGCCAGGAAAACAGTGAGTGCGCACCTTACCTCCATTGAAGGAGGCGCGTACGTTCCGGACGATTGAGTCTCCGATGACCACAGCGTTGGATTTCGTCTCGCAGAGGGCAGCATAGCGGTTTCTCGTAGAAATCTCGAAGACCGGTGGCGGCGGTGGGGGAGAGGTCATCGCTCCGGTCCTGGATTTCGCCTCTCGCCGTGCGTGTGCCGGTGCAGGAGTGAAATTCATTTCGGCTCGGCGTGATCTTGAAGCCTGGGATCTGTGCACAGAAACACTCGGAGTAGAAGTGATTCTGTCGTTTGTTGCGGAGACATTTCCATTGGCCAGGGATGGAGACATCTGTGAACTCATTCATCCAGAAATATCCGCGCTGCACACTCTTCAAGACGAGAAAGGAGGTGCGAGCCCCGCTGGTCCCCATACGAGCCAAGGCCCCTTTGCACATCGTGGCCATGGTCTACTTGACGTTGGGTCGACCAACGGATCGTTGCCAGAATATTCTAGTGGTAACTGACCTGTGCACAAAATATGCTTGGGCCATTCCGACCCTGGACCAGACCGCCATCACCACTGCAAATGCTCTGTGGAAGACAGTATTCCAGCCGTTTGGGTGTCAAGAGACTCTAGAGGCCAAAGAGGCCAAACTTCGAATCCAAGAAGACTCACACCACGCCTACCACCCCCAGTGAAATGGGGGGTGTGAGCATTTTAACCAGACCTTGCTGGGCCTATTGGGGAAGCTGGACATGGATCGTCAGACTAATTGGGTGGATAGTCTTCCCGCTCTGGTACAGGCCTACAACAATAGAGTGCATAGCACCACTGGGTATGCCCCGACGTACCTGATGTTTGGTAGACACGTGCGTCTGACATATATATGCTTCAATATTATTTATCTGATTTTGTTTTATTTATTATTTTTCCTATTACAATTTAATTACCTTTGTAATAAGGTAGTTAAAAGGGATATGTGACTGGGGCTGGAATGTGTAATATCATACATTTTTATTTAATTTTTTGACTCAAGTATAATGTGTGCACTGTAAATGATCTGAACACTTTGTGAATTGACTCAAGCTTGAACAAGAAAGAATAGAAAAAACTACTGTAGTTGATTGTACTTTATTCATTTGATAACAATCAAAAACTTTGGAGGAAATTAACTATGTAGTGGTTGATAAACCCCTGGCGCCCGAACATAACCATTGATGCTTAAATACCGTCACAGTACAAGTGACATTCTGTGCAGAACCTCAAATAACTTTCCTAGTGTCTCATCATCCAATTATGTTATGTACCTTTTCAGATGATCTGCTACTTTCCTTTTCTTTGCTGTCATATCATCAGGGAACAGTTCAAGTCCTATGACCTTTTAAGTTGTTGGGAAGAGTTCTCCTCAAAAGTCAGGGAGATCTGTGATTGTGTTATGTCCTTCCAACAGTCTAACACAAACATTGACTTTTGGATAAGCTCTTTGTGGGGAATCTCCTTTGGAATTTCTGAGAAGTTATCAGCAGAGACTTTTCTGCGGCATTCGTAGCTGTCAAGAACTTTCAACAGATCATCGTGTTCAACCGAAGAGAAATCCTGTGATGCGTGCTGAAGAAGTTCTCATTCTTAGCTGCATACAAACTGAAGGAAGCAATCTGTCAGGTCACTGTACACTGCACCACACAGCATCTCTTCTATAAAAGGGGGCGCCAGCTTTATTTGAATGTGCTGCCAGTCTTTGTAACCTTAAAGGATAATTCTCCCAACAGCTTTCCAATTGTCAGCTTGGAAATCGTGCCTAATGAAAGGAACTTTAATTGCAGTTCCAAGGGTACATCGATCTTAAAATTCCCACCAAAAGTTTCCATGATGTATAATTATCTGTTTTGTTTTAATTTCAGAGGTTTGGTTAGTGCCAAAAGGGATTTAAGTGTCAGAAATATTAAATGGGACATTCGTTAAATCTACGTCAGATATCTAAGATTAAATATATCTACGTCACTATACATAGTCCCCGCCTATGTTTTACTGAGACTGACGCGAAAACGTATTTCTCCTCCCCCAAACACTGTCGCTTGTTTGTGATGCGTGTGTATTATGTCTAGAGCCTGTGTTCTACTGTGTGACAGTAAGTCCGTCTAATTTCAACTACCAAAGGAAGAACGTCTGAGGGAAAAATGGTTACAATTCATTTTTCAAACGATACCAAAGGAGTATAACCCCAAGGTTTAACTGTGCGCGCGTTATTTCACTGAAAATTGGTTTAATAATCTTGGCGCGTTCACTGCAGGGTATGTGAAACAACTATTCTTGAAAGTGGGGGGAATACCAACTCTGTTTGGACCTTTTAGCTCCACCGAATCACAACCTGTAAGTGTTACTATTCATTTTTGTCTTAACTTCAAGAAATATTTTTCTACCTTATGTCTGTGTTCAACTAATGCATATAACCCAAAAATTAGCATGTACCGTTATTTCTGGGGTGTATCAGTTTGTTCTGGCTATTAACTTTGCATTTTGACATATTTGCCGAACGTGCACCTATATAGATATATTAGGGTTTCATAAATATCATTTTTCATAACGTCAACTTTCAGAAATGCTATGTGTACCATGACAGTTCCTTTTCACAGTTAAGACGAAATTATAGTATAACTAACTTATTAACAGTATTTTAAGAAAAAAATATATTTTATTTCATTGATGAGCAAAAGCACAACATGCATGTTGTCACACTGCGAGTTTTTATGACAAGAGTTGTCACTTGCCACTGACAAACAAACCCAATTGACAAACAAACCCAATTAGAGGTTTTTAAAATTGCATGGCAAGAGAGTGCAAGCAATTACAAAAAGGCACCAAAAGCAGCAAAAGCCGAGCACTTCCATAACCTCATAGAAAATAACAAAAATAATCCAAGGTTTTTATTTAGTACAATTGCTAAACTAACAAACAAAGAGACTCCACCTGACCTGGGTATTCCGCCGCACCTCGGTAGCAATGAATTCATGAAATTTTTTACTGAGAAAATCGAAAAAATACGAGACAACATAGCTAAAACCAAACCTCCAAGTGTGTCGGAAGAATTAGTTTCAACCATCACCCAAAAAGAAAAGCTACAGTGTTTTTCTCCTATAAATCATGAAGATTTAATTAAAATTATTGCAACATCCAAACCGACAACATGCTTATTAGACCCCATTCCGACTACTTTATTAAAAGAGTTACTATCTGTTGCAATTGAGCCCATTTATAACATTATTAACTTGTCAATTAATCTAGGCCATGTCCCAGGACCCTTTAAGCTGGCTGTAATTAAGCCTCTTATCAAAAAACCAAACTTAGACCCCAATGAACTTGTAAGCTATAGACCGATTTCAAATCTCCCGTACTTGTCTAAAATATTAGAAAAAGTGGTGTCAACTCAATTGTGTACCTTTCTACAAAATAATGACATGCACGAAAAGTTTTAGTCTGGCTTTAGACCGCATCATAGCACTCAAACTGCGCTCGTTAGAATTACAAATGACCTTCTTATTGCATCAGATAAAGGTAACATATCACTCTTAGTCCTGCTTGACCTTAGTGCTGCTTTCGATACTGTAGACCATAAAATACTATTAGATCGATTACACAATTATACCGGTATTCAGGGACAGGCACTACAATGGTTCAGATCTTACTTAACAGACCGATATCATTTTGTCCATTTATATGGGAAATCATCAAATCTTACGCAAGTAAATTATGGATTACCTCAGGGATCGGTTTTAGGACCCTTGCTATTATCCATATACATGCTGCCCCTTGGCAACATTATTAGAAAACATGGAATTAGCTTCCTTTGTTACGTAGATGATACTCAGCTATATATCTCATCAAGACCAGATGATTCCTTTAAGCTATCCAAACTGGCAGTGCGCATTGAAGACATAAAACATTGGATGACTAGTAATATCCTCCTTTTAAACTCTAGCAAAACAGAAATATTACTTATAGCACCAAAAACACGTAAACAGAATATTTCCGACTACAACCTGCAAATTGAAAGCTGCACTGTTACTCCAACAAATACAGTTAAAGACCTAGGCGCTATATTAGACGGCAACCTGTCATTTAAAAATCACATCTCAAATATCACAAAAACAGCCTTCTTCCACCTTAGAAATGTTGCCAAATTATGAAATATTTTATGTTTTGCTGACGCAGAAAAGCTTATTCATGCATGTGTGACCTCACGACTTGACTATTGTAATGCTCTACTTAGTGGTTGTCCTGTATCATCGATAAACAAACTACAGTTAGTTCAAAATGCAGCTGCCAGAGTTCTTACTAGGTCAAGAAACTACAAACACATAACCCCAGTTTTATCATCGCTTCACTGTCTACCCATTAAGTATCGTATTGATTTTAAAATTCTTTTAATTACATACTTTGTCCAGTAAGTTCCTCAGCTCCGTGCGCAGAACGTGTGAATTCACGTTCTGAACTCGGGTTGGGATTACCCCGCGAAACCGCGGGGGTCTGCGAGCGAATTGGAGTGAATATCCTTGAGATATGATCCCCATCACCCACGACGATACCCCGGGAATGGCCTGCCAGGCCTCGGCCCGTATGGCAAGGGGTTGAATGCATTGGGGAGGCAAGCCGCCTTTCCGCTGAGAGCTCTTTTTTTGAAAATGTTTGTGTTTGTGTAAGTGCCCGCTATAACAGCGGTTGGTTGTGCGGGCGTTAGAACAGACCCGGTTTTCACATTGTGGAACAAAAACACATTTTTGCAGGCACCCAGAACAGAACGGGGTGCTTGGGCACACACAAGAGCTTTCTTTGAGGGAGCGCGCCATGACCTGGTGAGTTCATCATGAACTTCCGGGAAGAACAGTGAAGTCCGCTGCCAAGGGGCTAGGTGGCGCCCCGGCAGAAACCATTCGTCTGCGAGTTGATTCCTCCGGAGAGGACCACTCTAAGCCCAGCTCTTCCACAGCCTTAGCGAGGACCAGAAAAAGCTTGGAATCCATGCTAGGGCGGGTTTTCTGTGCTCTACAGACGGCGAGGGGGAGGGGTTAAAAACTGAGCCCGATAGCTCCTACCCGTCTGAAGCCGCTAACGACATGCTGTCGTTTTCCTCAAACAGCCAAACGAGACCTCGTCACCAGCGGATGCAGGTGAACGCAGTCCATTCTGAGAGAAACGAACCGGTGAAATTTCTCCCTGTGGAAAAGGGAACCTTTTTCCACGAGCAAAAGAATTTGTCCAAGCACACTCAGGAAACCAATGCATGTATAGAAACTATGTTCTAAACAGCTTCGTTTAAGCCGTAACCCCTTTTGAACAAGGAGATTCTTCTCGGTGGTTTATGCAGATGTGAATAGCTGTTTGTATTACTGTCACTTTGTTTGCTATTCTCTTACCTTTCTTTACTGCTTTTACGTTTCATGTGTTGTTTGTCTTAGCGTCTTATATCTAGTAAGTTGTTTTTTTTCCCCTTTTAGTATAGTCATTAAACCCCCATTTGTTATCTACACTCGAATTGTTGCTGTGTTTCTTTATCACAAATTAACCTCACTTAAACTGCTTGATTTCGTTATAATTTCTGGAGCGGTACTGTAGTACAGTAAGAGTGTTACGTTTCCAAGGCCAGGAAAGTAATACTTCTTAGATTTGATGTACGATCTGCTGATCACTTGGTGGACGAGTGAATTTAATTTGTTGCTATTATTAGGTCTGCTGAATCCGATAAAGTGTATAAATTGGTATAGTAAATCACCATTAATTACACGTATCTTAGTGATAAAACTCATAGTTCCCGGAAATACACTACAGGGATTATACCAATGTATTTCCTTTCTTTCTTTTTTGAATAATGTCGAAGGTATTTCTTTACGAGATGATGTGGAGATGATGTTGATTATGTATGGTGTCATTGATTTAGATTGCTAATGATTTGTCATTGTGTGGGATAAACTAATTAATTAAAACTAACTAGGAAACAGGAGGGCAGGAACAATGACGAGACCTGGAGAGAGCATAAGACAAGCCAAAAGGTTAAAATGTCTCTCCCCACATAAAACAAGGGACCCTGTCTGATTTTGCCTCAAGAGCAAAAAATACCTGAGGCAAAATCATGACAGCCTGTGTCTGATTAAGTTTGCATACCTGATGAAGGTTAATAACCGAAAAGTTGTATTTACATTTAAATTTTAGGCATTTGGCAACTTAGATTGCTTTATCCTATACATTTTACATAGGTATTTCCAATCCCCTGGGATCGAACTCACAAACCTTGCGTTGTTAACGCAATGCTCTTACCACTGAGCTACAGGAAAGCTTTTTCAATATTTCAAAAAAATTTTGATACCTTTGCAAGATTGACTGTGTGCAGGTTTGATCCGTTGTTCCATTCTTCCTGACTCAACTTAATTTACATAGCACTATTTAATTTTTTTAGCGTTACAGAGCAGCTGTACATGCGACATGTTGACTATGAGCAAATCAACTTATATACTTGTAAAAACAAGAAAAAGGAAAAAAACACAGAAGACAGACATACCCACATACAAACTCCCCACACACATAATATGCACACATACTTACACACATCTTACTAATAAGGTCAATTATAGATTTAAGATTATCATAAATAATCGAATAGCATTTGAAATTTTGTAGAGAAGTCGTTTCAAGTTGCTGCGTCCTTTATCTAGCTCTATCGTCTCAGCTCTTGTAAGGTCGCTGCTTCCCATTCTCCGCTCTGCCATCAGGTCTGGGCATGAAGTGCATCCTGCGGTTAACGTGGAGCAATGAGACAGAACTGGCTGAGAGTAGAGTACTGTTCTGCACTCCTTAATGCAACAGGTACATCAGTTGTTGTTGGAAGTGTTCCTGGTTCCGGTTGATCTAACTAATTCAACCTAAACCCTCAGAGGAGTTATGTTATGGAAGTGTAGTGTATGCAAGATCTGAAAGATGCGAATTTAGTCTAGATTTAAACTGACAGTGTGTCTGCCTCCCAGACAGTGCAGGGAAGACTATTCCAAAGTTTAGGCGCTAGTTAGGAAAAGGATCTACCACCTGCACTTGATTTTGAAATTCTAGGTATTGCCAACTGACAGGATGCCTTGGAGCGTACTGCATGTGAAGGACCCTCATATAATAGAAGTTCGCTCAAATACTGTGGAACTAAACCATGTAGGGCTTTATAGGTAATAAACAACATCTTAAAGTTAAGGCAATGCTTTATAGCTAGCCAGTGCAAGGTTGACAGAATTAAATTAAATTCAAGTTTATTTATATAGCGCTTTTCACAATGTGCATTTTTCCAAAGCAGCTTTACAGGATCAGACAGGATAAACAGAAAAGGTAAAACACAGCACAGTGTATGGTGTGCATAGAACGAGCAAGATCATTCTAATAAATAATATCTAATTAATAAATAAATAAATGCAGTCTCCCGGTCAGCAAGCCAACACTGCAAAGCTGAGGCGAGGAACCCAAACTCCAATGATTGATTAATGGAGAGAAAAAACTTGGGAAAAAACCAGGCTCAGCCGGGAGGGACAGATACCATCAGACATGTCATAACTGCACTCAGTGACCCCGACCAAAAGCCACCGAGCAAATATCCATGAGGAAGAGGGAGAGCCCACCATCCGCGACCCAGAAAATCCCACTCGCCGAAAACCGTGCAAGTTCAACCCGGACCCACTCCACGATCGACACCAGAAAACAGAGGAACAACCAGTGAAAATAGTAATAGCATGTTGTAACTTTAATCCTCTGTTGTCCGACATCAACCACAAAACAACACCAAACCAGACCCACACAGCCCAAACAATTGAATCCTCCCAAGCACAACCAAAGACGCCCCACTCCCCACAAACAACCACCCTGGAATCTCCATTAGGGACCAATGAATGCAGTTATAACTTCAGACAGCTGATATGTGATGTAAGTTTAGCAATAAATACCAAGTACACTCTAAAAATGGCTGGGTTAAAAACAACCCAATTGGCAACCCAGCGCTGGGTAAATATTGGACAGAACACATGCTGGGTTAAAGTAACCCAGCACACTGGGTTACACATGATGACCCAGCATGCTGGGTTATTGAAAAAATCCAAAATGTAGTCATTTTAACTATTCATGTATTTAATTCTGGGTTATTCTTGCTGGGTTATTCTTAATTTATTCTGTACTTCATTGGCAATCAAGACAATTGACATTTATTTTTAAAAAATACATTTTTATTTGACTTTAAAAATAATTGTTAATAAAAATGTTAACTTTTACATCCAGTAACAGCAATATTTTAAGATTTGCATAATTAAAAGAAAACAGTTTAATTATAATAAATAAAAATGTTTCATATCAAACATTAACAAGCATTATAAATAACATTATAAATGACTAATAAACATACTCCACAATATGTAGCAACAAATGTCAATTAATAAAAATAACTAAAGACGTATAAATTATGTATAATACATTATGAATTACACCACTTACTACACTAAGAAACCACACGTGCAGCAAATCAACTCATTAAATACAGGCTACCACACTCGTCTTTCTTTAATATATGCACAAACCTTGAAATGTTTGGTTTAAAACAGAGGGAGCAACATAATTGACTGGCCGCTTAATATCCAGAGTGGACACCGAGAGAGGGGTTCCTGAACCAGGAATGCTTGACCGCGCTCGCGGGGCACTCGCCGGTTTGACTCAAATTTTGTTAAATTCTCACTAAAGCTCATAAACTTAGCTTACATGTGATGGGGTTCACTAAAATTGTATTTATTCGCATTTTCGCGCATCTTCACAGGACTATGCGAGTCAATTTATGTAATGGTGATCTGAGGTAACGTTTGCTGGTCGTCTAAATTAATGTTAGTTAAGACACTGTTGCCTTGCAAAACGTTACAAATTATGATTATTTCAATAAATATTCACTTAAAACGTAAAAAACTTAGCTTTAAATTGCTCCAGCCAGTGACTTTGCCCCTTTGTTCTTTATAAAAATGAAAGTTGCGAAGTACACTCGACGTCTTCAGGGCGGTAAGCGCGCGAGACTCTTCAAATAACCCAGCGGTGAGCAGAAACTACCAAGCACATTAACCCAGCGGGTTTAACCCAACACCTTGAAAACTAAAACTACCCAAAAAGTGTTTAACGTGTGAAAAAATAACCCAACAAAACAACCCAACGGCCATTTTTAGAGTGTATTGTAACTTCAACATTAATGTGACAAGAAGTCCATCTTTGCTCTTGGTTGGGGATGGAGTGGTCTGAGCTGGGATGGTCAGATGGTCGTATTTCTCTTGGGTGGTGGTGGAATTGCCTTAGATGGAGCTGGGATGGTCAGTCAGTCTGCAGCTTTAGCTGGCGTAATCTCTAGTTGGGGTATATGTCGATCATCTGGACCTGGCAGAATTTCTCCCTACCTCGGGATGGGCATCCTGAGGTAGAGGCAGAAAGAGAATAATAAGCGTAGCTGCTGTTCATTAACTATGCATTAAGTGAAAGCTTGGCTGAAAAGATGTGTCTTTAATCTAGATTTAAATTGGGAGAGTGTGTCTGACCCTCAAATAGTATCGGGAAGGCTATTCCAGAGTTTAGGTGCTACGTATGAGAAAGCTCGATCCCCTTTGATGGATTTAGTTAATCTAGGCGTTATCAAAAGTCCAGAGTTTTGAGATCTTAGAGAGCGGGATGGGTTGTAATGTGATAAATGCTCTGTTAAGTAAGTAGGGGCCAAACCGTTTAAGGCTTTGTGAGTAATTAAAATAATTTTTAATCTATACGATAATTAATGGGTAGCCAGTGAAGCAATAATAAAACTGGGGTTATGTGATCGTATTTTCTTGACCTGGTAAGAACTCTGGCAGCTGCATTCTGAACTAACTGTAGTTTGTTTATTGATGATGAAAGACAACTACTAAGTAGAGCATTACAATAGTCAAGTCTTGAGGTCACAAATGCATGTGTTGCGTCAGCAACACATAAAATATTTCGTAATTTTGCAACATTTCTAATGTGGAAGGAGGCTGTTTTTGTGATATTTGAGATGTGATTTGTAAATGACAGGTTGCCGTCTAATATAGCGCCTAGGTCTTTAACTGTATTTGTTGGAGTAACAGTGCAGCCTTCAATTTGCAGGTTGTAATCTGAGATAGTCTGTTTACGTGTTTTTGGTGCTATAAGTAATATATCTGTTTTGCTGGAGATTAAAAGAAGGAAATGAATAGTCATCCAATGTTTTATGTCTTTGATGCACTCAACCAGTTTGGATAGCTTGAAGGAATCATCTCGGATCGATGAGATATATAGCTGAGTATCATCTGCATAACAGTGGAAGCTGTTATGATTCTGCCTCTTCTAGGCAGTTAATTCTTGGTTTGGAGGCAGAAGCAGAACGGAGAGAAATGTTTTCATTCTTTTTGCCGCTTTTGGCTTGCCATACTCTCTTCCCGCCCTTTCGTCTCGTTATTGATTGTTAATTATTTCATGTCCTGTACCTGACCTGTCCCCTGTTGATTTATTCCCCTTTAAATACACCCCATGATTCCTTGTCCTGAGCTCGTTCTTTGTATGCTGTCTGCTGTACGTTGTACATTGTTTCTGATATCTTGTCTCGTGTGGTCATCCATGCAATTCTCGATGCTATAATTCCTGTTACCCTTGTTCCTGTTTTTCGTTGCTCCTGTATAGTCTTTGTAAATTTAGCCTAGTGTTGCTCTAGTGTTTTATTTTTCTAGTCTAGTAAGTTCATGTCCTTGTTTTAATAATCAATTATCTTGTCTCGTTTTCCCCATCGTGGGGTTTTGTTTTGCCTTTTTCTATGTCTAAAGAATATCTTGTTTGACCCCATCCGCGTGCCTGCCTGCACTTGGGTTCTACCTCCCTGCCTGACACGTGACAGAATGAACGAGCCTAGACCGAACCCAGCAGGCGAGATAGAGGCAAGGCGATTGAGCCAGGCTCATCGCCTGTTCAGGTTAAGCCAGGGACATTTCGACATATCGGAGTTTGAGGACCAGTTTTTTGAGACCGCAGTTTTTCTTCAATTTGCAGTCTTCTGCAAACCCAACCCAACCTCTACAGATGATCCAGAATGCGTGCTGGTGGGGGATAAAGTGCAGTGCTAATGAGTTGATTGTGAATGTCAAGAGTTTAAGAGTCTGACTGCTTGGAGAAAGATGCTGTCACGTAGTCTGCTGGTGCAGGTTCTGATACTGCGAATTCTGGCTCCACAGATTTGGTCTTGACCTTGGTGGTGGAGAGGTTGAATGGAAGATACAGATTTTGTTGGCAGGCATCTTTTATATACACAGCAAGCTGATTTTGGAGTACTTTCTTAAAGTGACAGGTCTAATCTGTGGTCCATATAGGCAGAGCCAGGATTCTTGCTGGTTGGTAGGGGATCAAATACTTATTTCACTGAATGAAATGCAAAATCAATTTATAATCTTTATATGAAAATTGTTCCTCTGATTTTTTTTAATATTCTGTCTCTATCAGTTGAAATAAACCTACCATAAAAATGATAGACCTTTCATTTCTTTGTAAGCAGGCAAACGTACAAAAGAAGCAGGGGTTATTTCATATTTCAAAACGTTTTTTAAAGTTATTAGAAGTGAATTTTCAGCTCTTTATAACTTTTTCATTACAACAATAATTCATTAACAAATGCGACCAAACATATGTTTTTAGTGCCTTCCTTTTATATTTAGCTTAATGTAATTTGACTGTTTTGCGTTTTCAGCGTCATAGCTTGCATACGTCCTTTTTTGCTTTCTAACACTGTGTCTCCTCTTTGTGTAATCCATTCTCTGATAATCTACTTCTTCTGAATCTCATTCAGTACATTACTGCTGGTTGCAGTGCTACAAGGCCCCCCATCCTAGGACAAGGGAGCAGTGGCAAAGTACTGATAAGCCTCCCGAAGCCTTCCTTTGAGGACCCTGCTCTACTATCTCCTTAGTCATTTATCACACCTGCCTGCCTGGCTGAACCATAATTACCCTGGCCTTATCCCCCTCACACTGTCATGTCTGACAAAAAGAGGTAGGCGGGAGAAAAGAGGGAGAGAGGTCGTTGGAAAGAAGGAGAGAGAGAGAGAGAGATCAGCATTGGACAACAGATGCTCAGAGCAGTAACTCTCGCAATAACAGAACTACATTAATGAATTTATGCCATATAGAAACAGGTGATAGGAGTGAGTAGAACCTAATCTTGTGAACAGGAGAACAACCTACAGATTACATTTATTGTGGATGTAATAAGAATGGGGTCCAGGGTAGGGTTGCACCAGCCATTTATTATTTCTTTCTTGAATGAAAACAAAGTCTACAATAGAGGCTTAGTAACTAGCTAGTTTGCAACGAACTCTGTACATTATTCAGCTGCACCATTTGGTTTTAAGGCTAATATAGCTTGTAGTTCGTAAGCTCTCCGTAAAGTAATGCGTAGTCACATAATATGATGCTTACCTTCAATAGTCCATTAGCAGTCTTTGAATTCATGAGGAAAAGTTGTGTTGAAATATTGTGAATTTCAAAACGATTTTGATTTAAACTTATTTTAAATAACATAATAACTGTTCATAATTACCTAATTATGAATTACATAGGTGTTAAATATTTCAAATTAAACAAGATAATTAAAAAATGCTTATTTAAATCAATACTGCATCATAAAAAATATCATGTTATACGTGATTTCATTTTTCTTCCGACCACAAATTCCAATCACGACAGAACTGGTCAGCTCTACTAATCAGAGCTTTTCGGAAGGAGGGACTTTATATATTAGAAGAGGGACAGCGGTGTATAATACACTTGAAATGTGTAAAATATAAAGCGTTTTTTTACACTAGAAACGTGAACATCCACTGTTAAACAAAAAACATAATCAAAGCTTCAAAAACAGCAAAAGAATGGGCACTTTAACAATTACATTCAGTCCCGCATGACCCGCCCCCCCCAAAAAAGTCATAATCAGTACATACATTGTGTCACCAATATTTTTATTATTTATTTTTATAACATTCTTAAAGCATCACTAAGTGCATTAATTTATACATATAGCAAAACATTACCACAATAAAGTAATGTTTCTAATTTAAAATTTTAATAATAAATCTTCAAATGAAAAACATTCAAAGGGATCCTGATTCAAATCTTACAGGCACCATATTAGTGAAACCCTTGAAGCCAGGTCATGTTTGAAGCAAGTCTGTGTTCCAAAGCAGCCTGATTTAGGGATGATCTTTTGGTCTTTCCTTTAGACGTTGCCTCATTTCTGCTGCATGGGCCTTGCTGTGCTCCCTTTTCATCTTATACTGTTTAGACAAATACATGACAGGTAAATAATTTAGACAGATGTTACTCATTTAAAGCCTACAAATAAAGACACAAAACCAGATTATAAACATGTTAAGATTAAACTCGAGATTAACCAATAAAATATCAACTGGGGCCAAGCCCTATATCCGCCAGTGCATGAGAGACAAAGTCATCCAACAGCAATGTTTTTTGATTGCACTTATGCTTTTGTTGTCCTTATGCTGTCCTAATTGCTTCCATAGCTTATCCCGCCTGTAGGACGCTAATTTTTTACCTTTTCCAAAATATATGTATTGATTTGTATTCTACAAAAACACGAGCATCCTCAGCCGTCAGCAGCAAAACTCCGCTGTATTCAACTTATTCCTCATGTTTTAAATGAAGGTGAAAGAACCATCAAGTTATATCTAAACATTTTGGTAAGACATGGCTCAGAGAGAACAGAGATGATAGCAAACAGGTGCTGCTAATGTCAGCTGTCATGGATGGCACTAAACAAGATATCATTATTGTAGTTCAACAGGGCAAACGGCCAAAGTTTTATTTTACATGACTCGAGAGAGAGAGAGAAAAATAAAGCGCGCAATTAAAAAACTAATCACTTAAGTGAATGTTTTTTTTTTTCAGATTAAAAGGTTCAAAAATATTACGGCATTAACACAACATAAGTTTTTTCTGTCATCATTGCCTAGACTTACATTGTATAATCATGCTCTTATTCATATAAAGGCCTTTAAACTATTTAGTATATTGAGTGACAGCTTCTGGCTGTGGAACACGGCTCAACGCAACGCAACAGTGGTCCCATCTGGTGTAAAGGCCGCGTCAAATCTGTCAGACAGCGCACCAGTATCAACCCTCTACACGGCAACTAATGTAATCCCAAAGTTCTTCTACGGGATTCAGTCCTGGAGAAAGTGCAGGCAACTCCATTTGAGGTCCCCAGCCTCTGGCTGCCATTCCCTATTGATGCCACTTTGATGAGCTGGGGAATTGTTCTCCATGAAGATGAAATAAGGCCTGTGTTGCTCATGCAGAGGCGTAATGACTGTATTAATTATGTTGTTCAGGTAATATTGGTTTGGCACAGTACCATTCACAAGGTGTAGGGAAGTTGTAAATTGAGTTGTGCACACCTGCCCAGAGGGTAACAATTGCTTGTCCGATGACAACAGTGGCTGATGCATGGCGTTCTGCTCAATGTGAATCGACTTTCATCAAAACAAGACCCACTGGTTCCCTCGTCATACGCAAATGCTTCCTGGCCCTTCCAAGACGATGAGGCCTGTGCCCGGTGGTGTGGTCAGGTACCCTTCCGTATCGTCTAGATAATGCTGTTGTGCCTGACATGACATGCTAATGTGCCTGACATGACACTTGGGTGCCTCCCTCCTCCCTTAAATGTGCCCGGAGTTGAGTGGCATTCATCATCTGGTTCTACAGTGCACTGTTCATAATAAAGTAGTCATCACCATGGGATGTGGCCGGAGGACATCCACCACTATGCCTTTCTGTGACTCTTCTAGTCCCTCTGTGTTGCTGTTGTAACCAGCTGATGATACTCTGTGACACTCTAAGCTTAGTGGCAACTTCCCTCTTAGAACATCCTACCTTTTCTGCTGTTAAAATATACTGTATCCCTGCTGTCCTTCTGAAACCACATATTTTGTGATTGTTATATATTTTTTTTATCATAAATCATTTGAATTAGTTAACCCTTTGAATCTGAACTGTAAAATATAATAATAATAACGACACTTTCTTAATGTATACTATATTATTTTTAATTATAAAACGATTAGTTCTCACTGTGCAGTATCCTTATCAACAACCCTTAGCAACAGAAATGAGAGCCTCTCACGACTGCAGCAGAAAACGATACGTGTTCGTGGCATAAGGGACACAACGTCTCGTTCCCTCCATCAGGGAACTGAGGTTACATACATAACCAAGACGTTCCCTTTCTGTCGGTCTCTCGACGTTGTGTCGAGAACAACAGATGGGGTTGCCTATGGAAAACGCCACAACGCTGTATCGCGTCACAATCTCAGCGAAGCGACGGTAAAAAGGCCTGGGCGTGTCAGCTCGAAGCTTCGTGAAACTGTAACCTTCCAGTGTGGTGGTCGGGGGGTCCCAGAGCTTTCTTGGAGAAAGAGGGGTACAGGCTTGACTGGTAACCTTTCACGGACGGGGCCTTAGCTCTCTAATGACAAGAGGCCGTCCGGCTCGGGTTTACACCGGGTGAGCGCGACTCTTAATCAGAGAAGCACTGCAGAGGCCACCTCCTACCAGTGGGGAGGAATATGGTGGATATAGGTATGGTGTCGTCCTTGGAGGAGAACGCATGGAACGTGCGGACTGGGTAATTAACCGCGAGGTGGAGGTCAACCTGGGGAAGCTCATGGGTTACCATGTGTGGGAACCTCTTTCATGAGGTTATAGCAGATGGAACAGCCCACGGTGGGAGTGTTACTGCATCTGATAGCACCAGGTCCGGTTAGAACTATCTGTGATAGGTTATATGGTATCCCGGCCTAAGGGGGAAGGCTGCTCTGCCCAGCCAACCCCCAGGGGGTGCTTGCTTAGTGATGGATAGAATGCCTGTTCTTAACCAATGTCTGGGTAAGAAGGAAGGTTGGTGAGGTACCAATGTTCTTAGTCATGTGTTTGGGTAAGAAGAAAAGGTAGATAGCACACTGACCCAACCTCCTGGAGGGTGGGAAGGTGCTTTCGCAGGCATATGCCCCCCCGGATGCCAGTCCTACATGTCGCCACGCAGGACGTGGGCTGACACCGGGTTTATGCCAAGGTTCTTAACCCTTGCGATGGTGTTTGGGCGTAGCCCAACCCGTAGCTCTACAGATGTCTGCTAGAGAGGCGCTTCTGGCCAGTGCCCAGGAGGCTATACCCCGTGTGGAGTAAGGCCTCAGTGGGCATGGGAGATTCTGAGATCGGAATGCTGTCGTAACGGCATCCACGACCCTGTGCGCCAGCCTCTGCTTGGAGACAGCCTTCCCCTTCTGCTGTCCTCCAATACAGACAAGGAGCTGGTCAGAGCTACTGAAGCTCTGCGTGCGGTCCAGGACACAACACGATGGGGTTGGGTCTTCCTCCCCGATGGGGAGCGCCTGCAAGTTCACCACTTGTTCCCGAAGGGGAGTAGTGGGAACTTTTGGGCACGTCTCCGGTTCTGGGTCTCAGGATAATGTGAGAGTTACCAGGGCCGAATTCAAGGCAATCCGGGGACACAGAGAATGTCGTCTACATACACTTTCAGTGTGGAGGGGAGATGTAAGTCTCCAGTCTCGTAAGAAGGACAATACAATCCTGATCGAGCACCTCAGTGGGTCTTTCTCGTTGAGAGAGAGACACCAGGACTAGATGAGGCGCCGTCTAGAGGCGTGTGACCGCCTAGTTGATGGGGCCCTAGCCTGGCTGATGGTCTCTGCCGAGAGGGGGAGAAGGCATCATCAGGATCTTCTTGTCCCGTCTAGAGACCAGACAAGGGTGTTCCAGAGGTCTGATCTGGGATGCCAGAACGTGTCCATCCCCTGAGAGAGCAGGTCCTCTGTCAGGGGAATGGTTCAGGGGGAGTCGCTGTCCAGAGCATCAACTCTGAAGCCAAGTGCGGTTGGACCAGTGCGGTGTGGCTCCTGGGGGGGGGTGTGCTTCCGCCCGTCCCGCAGTCAGCTGTGCGCCAGGGCATCCGTGCCCAGGGGGGCCTCGGTCAGGGAGTACCAAAGCAGACAATGGGTGGTGTAGCGGGAGGCAAAGAGGTCTGTCTGTACCTGTCCGACGGCACCCAAATGAGCTGGACTTCGCGGGAGTGGAGTCGCCACTCTCCGTAGGGCATATACTGACTAGAGAGCGCGTCGGCTGTCTGGTTCAGTACGCCTGGGATGTGCGTGGCCCGCAGGGAGCGGATAACCTACTTACTCAACAGGAGGAGACGTCGGGCAAGTTGTGTTAGCTGCCGTGAGCATACGCCACCCTGGCCATTGATGTACTCTACTGCTGTCGTGCTGTCCCGGAGGACCAACACGAGCTGGCCCTGCAATAGAGGCCGGAGTCTTCTCAGTGCACGCAGCACAGCCCACAACTCGTCCAGCGCCTCGCTACTGCGTGCCCGTTGCACACTGCACCCCACCCCTGCAGCGAGGCGTCCGTCGTCACCACAACGTGCCTCGCAACCTGCCGAGTGGAACCCCAGCCCGGAGGAAGGTCATAGAAGACCAAGGGGTTAAGGTGCGTCTGCAGCAGGGCGTCAACACCATGCGCCTGCTGCCGGTGTGCCACGCTGTCTTCGGAACTCGACTCTGTAGCCAGTGTTGAAGCGGTCTCATGTGCATCAATCCGAGGGGTATTGCTGCGGACAGCTGCACCGTCATGGTGAAAGAGTTTAGTTCCATACCGAGAAAGAGGATGCTCTGCACTGGGGAGAGTTTGCTCTTTTCTCGGTTGACCTGAAATCACAATCGATCTAGATGCCGGAGCACCAGGTCCCTCAGTGTACACAACAGATCTCACGAGTGTGCCAAGATAAGCCAGTCGTCCAGATAGTTTAGTACCCGCACACCCTTTTCCCCAGGGGAGAAAGGGCGGCTTCCACGATCTTTGTAAAGCACCGTGGAGACAGGAACAGACCGAAAGGGAGGACTCTGTACTGATATGCCCGCCCCTCGAACATGAACCGTAGGAACGGCCGGTGTCGAGGGGGATCGAGACATGAAAGTAAGCATCCTTCAGGTCGATTGCCACGAACCAA
Organism: Triplophysa tibetana; assembly: GCA_008369825.1. Taxonomy (NCBI): domain Eukaryota; kingdom Metazoa; phylum Chordata; class Actinopteri; order Cypriniformes; family Nemacheilidae; genus Triplophysa; species Triplophysa tibetana. The sequence goes on from CM017903.1 coordinate 4,754,340, forward strand.
TCCTGACACCTGATAGATGTCAGGATGCGCCTCTGCGTGAGCTTCTGAATGGCAGCTTGTGAAGGTGCTTGTTCAGGGTTTGCAGATCTATGGGCCGCAACCCGCCGTCTTTCTTGGGAACGATGAAGTGCGGGTCGTGACCCACTGAACATCTTGGTTTGAGGGACGAACTCGATGCCTGTTTTGCCAGAAGGGTGGTGACCTCTACCCGAAGTACGGAGGCGTCCCTGCCTCTGACAGAGGGAGAGATGATACCCTGAAACTTGGGAGAGTCTCTGGCTAACTGGATCGAGTAACCAAGACGGACCGCCCGCATTAGCCAGCGAGACTGTGTGGACAGCTCTCGAGCTACCAGGGACTGTGACAGGGTGACCAAGGGGACGTCGGCTGGCGGAGCTAACCATCTGTCGCGGGGGGTCCCCGGAGGGAAGGTTGGCTCCGCCTTTTTACCTGCCTGACGGGACAATGGCACGCACTGTCGGTTTGAGAGTGGTGACAGCTGTCGTATGTGTACAACTACACCTCACCAGGGTGTGAGGTCGGTTCGCCATGTACAGTCCAGTGGAGTGTGCGATCGGCTGCAAGTACACCCGGGGAGAACGGAAAACTCTGCTAGTAAATGGGCGCCAGGCCCTGAGAAGGGCCCGGCTTTGGTGACGAGGCAGGAGTCGTACTGAACCGATCGATCAGAGCTGTGGCTGTGAAGGTTCAGGCCCTATGTTGTTCTCCCTGAGGTCTTCCCGTCAGTGTCCCTTCCCGCGAGAAGGTTGCTGACGGGGTGGAGGTTTCCTCCTCGACCTCTGCTTCCGGGGTGCCACCTGTGGGGGCACAGGAACCGGAGCTGATGTTGAAGGGGTCCTGGGTTGCAGGGAAGCAGACGTCACGCGGGATCTCGGAGGCCTCTAGGCTTGAAAAAATGTGGCTAATTGCCACTGTCTGATTCACCAATAAAAAACTGCTGAACGCAGTCCTCGACGGTGTTACCAACAACCCACCCTGCGAGATGGGTGCATCAAGAAAGCGGACTTCCTTGGTGTCACTCTTGGGTGCGGCACCCTCATCACTCGGTGAGGGTGTCGCACCCAACTGAACAGCAGGACATGCCGGTCTGGAGAATGCTCAGTCAGTCCTGAAAAGGACTTTTTAGAAAAAATCTCTAACACCTCCTGAACCGCCGAGACGCCAAGGGGAAGGTCGCTGCAGGTAGGGACGATCCGCTGCTCTACGTCGTAGATCCGTCAATGTAGAAGAAGAAGAATTCATTGAATTCGTTCTGTTCGTAGTCATGAGCGAAGGCTCTGAAGAACAAAAGGTAAATGAATCCTGCATCCGGGGGCGGGGCCCGGCATGCGAATTTCATTCGCCAAATTTCATTCGCCTTTTCTATAGTAGTCAGAGTTGATTGGTTCTCAAGGGCGAACCCCATCTGTCGTTCTCGGAACAACGTCGAGAGACCGACAGAAAGGGAACTATGACTGAAATAAATAAATGGCAAACACTGTGTCACCGAGAAGCTGCAGTAGGGGCGGGGCAAAATGATAGCGTAAATGCAACAATTGTAAACATAATTGGGTAGGCCTATTTTTAACTTAAATTACTATATCAGTATTATATTTAAGTTGGAGGGTTTTTATATTTAAATATGAATTGTGTGTCTGCAAATCTAACATTTTAAATGAAATATTAACATTGAATCGAATTGAAACTATATAAATCTAATCGATTTGCCAAATTACCTGCAATACAAGCCCTAATAAAGCTATTAAGTGTTCCATTTAAAACATAGTGTATAGTTTAAGTCCAAAGTGCCATAGTGGCATAAATGCATCTGTAAGAAAACAATCGTGCCACAATGCAATTAGATCACTCTCTAAAATATGTGACTTGAACAGCCCCTTATTGGTTATCTACAAGTTGTTGTTCAGTGAACAAACCAGTCAGTTTATCAAACCTGACCGTTTTTAGGGCTTTTTTAAGTTGAGCTATAAGAGAACAAACACTATTAGAGCATTAGCATGAGCGTTATCCTCACCTCTTTTTTGAGACAATCACGCATTGCACGGTCCAGATCATTACATGTGCCAAAGAACCTGCGAACATTGTGCTGAGGACAGACCCAGACATTATTTGAAAATCATGTAATATTCAAAACGATACACAATATGTGCACTATATTATATAAAGATAACAAAAAAGACATGCACCAGAAATAACTGTATCAATAAATTTGTAAATGCTTCAAATTCAGTCACAAACTTAATTTCAATGAAAGAAAAGCAAAAATGACTGCGTGTATAAAAGAAATAGGTTAAATCAGAATAGGGTCCATGACTACCACATTTCCGGATTGGACATTTAAGGTGAACATTTAAAAAAAAAACATTTGCATAAGCTTTCATACCTCCTTGTGGCATTGCTTGAGAAGAGTTATAAGTGTATTGCACTCATCAGTATGAAGATGGGGAGACAGATCTGAGTGCATCTTGAGTTAAAGCTGAATGTCTACCAGATTATGGCTGAACTTGATCCCTGGCACTGCTTGTGACAATTACTGTTAGGGTCAAGTACAAAAAGAATTTCTTTAGAACTTTTACCATCTTTTTGTTTCGTTTTTAAGGATTAAGGCTATACATTCCTTCATTAGACCACTACCCAATGTAAAGTTTGTACCAAAGCTGCCATACAGTACAGTATAGGTGAGTCCCAAAATAGCATGCATACAATTCATGTTTCTGTAAAGCTCATGAGTTAAAAGACCTTTTCAGATAATCACAAGCACCATTTAAATAGTTCAATTTTATAGTTTTTCTCTTTTTCTCATTAAGTTTGGGTCTCTAACAGTTAGTTTCTTGTTTACATCAGGCTTGAATTTTGTATTGATTTAGGCAAATTGCATATGTTTTTGCACATGTATGATCAAAACTGATTAGATGATTTCAGTAAAACTGTCATTCTCTTCAAAACTTTCTTTCATCGTGTGAGCAATCACATGCAAAATCATCCATTTATCAAAATGTATCATGTATATTCTGTGACTTCATGGGAAGTTTGTAATGTTTGCTAAATTGACAAATTGTCTGCCAATTGCAATAAAATACAATCAACCAGACATATAAGAGCAAATGGATGTCCACTAAGAAGTTTTTTTATGTTAAGTGGATGTCATTTCTGTTCTGTATAATTTTTTGTGTAACATGTTTAAAGTTAAACATATAAAAATTTAAATGGATAATTTTTCAGTTTACATGTAACACATTTCTACTTTCTAAATTAATGTTCTGTATAAAATTTCCTCTTAGTACACTGTTATCCCTGAAGTTGCTTCAACCCAAAATTATTAAGTACAATGAACATAAACCCTAACACTTTTGCTCTATTATTCCCTTTTTTGAGTTAAGTGCACGATTTGCCTATGTTTTATAAGTCTACAAATTGTTTTAGGTTTAATCAATGTAAGTAAGCTTATTTTAGTCAGTTGTCATCGCAACGGGGTGAACACGAGACAGAACCGAGACAGCCGTCAGAACACTGGAACACACAACACGATTGACTTTGGCGTGTTCTCATCAACGTTAATCGCATTTACGTCAACGTTTGCACGGTGAGTTGAACTACTTTAAGTTTTAATCTTAAATAAATATCTGTGGATGAGAGGTAACAGAATTTTAGAATTCGGCGGTTACATTTCTGACTTGGAACTTTTTAGTTACGCGTGGGTGAATTTGATTTTAACAAATGAGGCTGTTTTACGACTTTTTGGGGTCAATAAGCACTCGGACATAAAAGAATAAAACGTTCGATGCTGTTTGTGATAAATATGAGTGACCACAGAGACAATATTTCACCGTTCGGTTTTGTTCATATTAAATTCAGCACATTTTCATCAAACTTCACATTTTTCTATGTAATGTATTTCACAAAATAGCTCCCGTTTACAAAGTGATCTTTTTTCATGCACATGATGGATAATATTCCAAGTAAGATATAAAAAAGTGCAACTTCTTGGTCCTCACATGGTGTTAGCTAAGCTAGTTAGCGTTGCTTAATATTTCTGTCGTTCATTAAGGCTTTTTGTAAATGCAGCACAACTTAATCGACACAAAACATTACTTTTGTATGTTCAGTGTTAACTAGTGTATGTTTACAAATCGATATTTTTCATGCAAGTGTTGGATAATATTCCAAATTATCTATTTTTTTTTTAAATGCAACCACATGCTCATCAACGTGGTTTAGCCAAGCTAGTTAATACTTAATTTATTTTAACACTAAGTCTGCTCTCCCATGTCATGCTTGATAACATTACAAGATGTTTATAAAATAACATAACAGATCATACGTTTTAAATACAGTTTGCCTTGTGTTTAACTGATACCTTTTTGATAATAGAACACAAATAATATGTCTTGATTTTATGTAAACTATGCCTGTTCAGAGTTTGTCAATGTTTTTTTTTCCGGCAAAGTTGTGCAAAATAAGAGTAACATTCTTGCCTCTTCATGTTTATGTGTTATATTAAACCATGTAAGAGTACATGTTGTGATTATTCTGAGTTAGGCTAATGTTTACGCAACATCTTGATGTGACAATAAGTAAAAGTTTGGCAAATGTTTGTGTTGCATATAATTCAGTGTAAGTGTACAGTGTAAGCCTTTTCAGATTTTGGGAATTGTCTATGCTTTACATTAAAGCAATAATTAAGATTCTTCCCTTTTAGAGCCAGGCACATGTTTGTCCAGTAAGTACGGTGAACGAGAACATATTGTGTCTCTCTAGAGTAAGTAAAGATGCATGCAATGTAAGAAAGTATGTTTTTCATTTGTTACTTTTTGGAAATGTTGAATCTGTGAATTCAAATAAATCCTTGTAAAATTTATTTTTTGTTGTGGCTTATTGTGCAATGAGTAAATTACAAATAGTAATTAATTTAGACTATTAAAGCAAGTTTTTGCAATTTAGTATTTTGAGTTACCTACACTGATAATTGTTAGTTATTGTAAAAGATTAGGTTTGTTCAAATAACTAAAACTCTCCAATATAAATAATAGTAAAGGTTAAATACTTTGAACGTAAAATCTCTTGTTTGTTCAACGAGACAAAATTAACTTTTTTAGGGGAACGAGTTTCCATAACTTTTTTAAGTTGAATCAACGTATATGGGCTTACAGTGTACTAATAATTATTTTCCAGTAAATCTTTACCTACTGTTCCCTTTGTAACATGTTTTTAACAGAAAACAGTCACTGTCATAAAGTAGAGCATACATTAAATTTGTAAAACAAAAATGTAAACATTAGGCCTCAATTATTGAAGTATATTTTATTAAATAATATATATGCATTAGATCAGGCCTATCTTTTCTGCTGTTAAAATATACTGTATCACTGCTGTGATTCTGAAACCACGTATCTCCATATTTTGTGATTTTTATAAAAAAATATCATAAATCATTTGAATCAGTTAACTGAACTGTACAATATAATAATAAAAACTACACTTTTTTAATGTATAATATATTATTTTTGACCTATTAAGACTTTTAAAGAGACTACTCTCAGAAGAGCGGATTGAATGTTACTGTTTTACTATTTTTCTGCTTAAAACATTAACATAACCATCAGTTAACACTGTAATAACGCTTCAAACTTGTGCTGTTCGACAAATCAGTCTGTTTTACACTGAATTTTAACCCAACTAAATGTTGTGTGTTTTAATGTATCATGACCATCAACAAATATTTAACAAACAAAGTAAATAAAAATGAAACTAAACATTAACTCAGATTTATCTACAGTGACATCCTTCACAAGCTCCTCTTTTAGTGAAAAATCTTTCTCAGCTTCACGGCTGCGGCCGCCCTCCGCTATACATGTTTTTGCTCCGCATATGAGCTGTGAATGGGTCTCATACAGAAATGTATCATTAAGTAGGATTTATCGTTTACATCGCGGGAATAATTTCAATTTTCTACGCTATAGCAAATGACATGATATCACCCATCCCTATTTTGAGCCTGGAAAACTCCTGTCACAGTGCAGCAATTCTGTGATAACCAATATACACTCACCTAAAGGATTATTAGGAACACCTGTTCAATTTCTCATTAATGCAATTATGGTGGTGGTGTACTGGTGTGGGGGATGTTTTCTTGGCACACTTTAGGCCCCCTAGTGCCAATTAGGCATCGTTTAAATGCCACAGCCTACCTGAGCATTGTTTCTGACCATGTCCATCCCTTTATGACCACGTCTGATGGCTACTTCCAGCAGGATAATGCACCATGTCACAAATCTCGAATCATTTCAAATTGGTTTCTTGAACATGACACTGAGTTCACTGTACTAAAATAGCCCCCACAGTCACCAAATCTCAACCCAATAGAGCATCTTTGGGATGTGGTGGAACGGGAGCTTCGTGCATCCCACAAATCTCCATCAACTGCAAGATGCTATCCTATCAATATGGGCCAACATTTCTAAAGAATGCTTTCAGCACCTTGTTGAATCAATGCCACGTAGAATTAAGGCAGTTCTGAAGCCGAAAGGGGATCAAACACAGTATTAGTATGGTGTTCCTAATAATCCTTAAGGTGAATGTATTGCTAGACAATCCTATAATAATACATTAGGATATCTGGCTAACCATGAAAACAAAAGGCCCACTAAAAGTTTAAAGGGACACTTCACCCAAAAATGAAAATTCTGTCATCATTTACTCACCTTAGAGTTGTTCCAAATCCAAAACATTTCTTTGTTCTGATTAACACAGAGAACGATATTTGGAAGAATGCATTTACAACCAGATAGATTTTTCCCCCCATTGACTACCATAGTAGGAAAAATAACTATTATTGTACTGTTGAACACAATTTTTTTTTTTAGAAGAATTTATTAGCAATTTTGACTATGGTAGTCCATAGGGGGAATCTGTCTGGTTATAAGCATTCTTCCAAATATCTTTCTCTGTCTTAATCAGAACAAAGAAATGTTTTGGATTTGGAACAGATGGTAATGACGAGTAAATGATGACAGAATTTTAATTTTTTGGTGAAGTATCCCTTTATGTGCAACATTGTTCGCTTTGTTCAAGTCCACAAAACTATTTTCGGTAGGTAAATTCAAAACATAAAACCAGCATTAATAATTTTAAAGTAAATTAAACCTTTTATGCTTAGATTAAAAGCGTATCTTTCTAAACTGACATAACTAAACTCTTTCAGCCTCTTATTTAAACCTGGAAACAATATCAGTGTTTACAAGCTTATGGTATTGTGTATATACAAGTGGTATAGTACAAGTGTCGGCAACCTTTTGACATGACGTGGGGTTACATTTTTTCTTGAATCCATGTAAATCTGTATAGACAAATCTGTATATTAAACTTTTAACTAACTTAAGAATATTGAAAAAGAGAGACTGCAATCATATGAACTGCTGCCTTTTATGTGAAGGTTATGTTAAATTCGACGCCACGTTAATTAAGTAATTAATGAATGATATGCTCCCTAAGTCCCTTTTGTAATATCCACCCGTTGTAAAAGGAAAAGTGACATCTAGTAGATAGTAGTAGCAATAACATTCACTTGTGGAAATATGAAGAAAAAAATCGATTCATTTGCAAACGATATTTTTTTTGCCATACCGATGTTGTACTATTAGCTATAGTAACTGAGACATTTTGAGACTCATTGTTTATCTGGAGCTAGTGTGTCCTTCCTGGCCGGGTGATATTTCTCCATGTTGTAAAGTTTAAGGGCAAAGTCAGTTTTCTGTAAACTGACTTTGCTGTCACTCAAACCTGTTGAGTTGTAAGTGGGACCAAATTAGAATTGGCAACATCTGATAGCTTTCCTGTGGCTCAGTGGTAAGAGGATGGCGATAGGAACGCCAAGGTCATGGGTTCAATCCCAGAGAATTGAACATAGTATTTACAGTATTTACTTTATATGTTGGTCTGTTATTTGGTGTGGGATTAATTTGGGCAGAGTAGAAGCTTGTTAACGAGTCTCATGCGTGTGAGATGGCAACTCTCTGCTTTAATCCCAGTAACGTTACTGCTGTGATCATTTGACACAGAAATAGTGATAGTGTGCGGTTGAAAAGACTGTTTGTGACGTCGTTATATACCATATAATAATAATGCTTCCTCTGCTTCTGTGGCAGCAGCAGCAAGTATTGAAGCATTATGATTTTAGTCCGAGGTGTAAATTAATAGACACACAGGAATCCTTGATTTTCATTAATGAGATGGTCTTGTGTTCGAATCGAGATCTTTTAACGATTAATCGTGCAGCTCTATGCGGCAGTCAGGTCAGTCTGACTTCAGCACATCACTCTGTCGAAATGGCGCCTGGTGGTGTTCCACAGGGCTCGATTCTTGCTCCGCTCCTCTTCAATTTGTATATGTTCCCACCAAATTGCCTACCACGCAGCTAAGCCCTCTCACCCAATGACTACAGGCCTATTGACTCTCTTTGCCAGTGCATTGATGCAATTAACAGCTGGATGTGTCAAAACTTCCTTCAGTTGAATAAAAACAAAACTGAAGTCATTGTTTTTGGTAACAAGGATGAAACTAACAAGGTAAACACATACCTTGACTTAAGAGGTCTAAATACACAAAGTAAGGTAAAAAATCTTGGTGTCTCGATAATCTGCCTGAATTGTCTCTAGCATGAGTTAAAACGTTGAGGATCTTGACATTACTATTAAAATTTAAACTCCACCTTCTCGGAAACATTAGACACAGTTGCTCCTCTGCGTTTAAAGAAGATTAAAAATGGTAGCCCAACACAGTGGTATAATGGACACACTCAGGCTATAAAGAAAGCGACACGGAAAATGGAGCTTTAAGAAAACTAAATTACAGGTATTTCGTACAGCATGGAAGGATAGTACTCGAAAATACAGGAATGCCATAAAAACGTCTAGATCCGCCTACTTCTCATCACTAATAGAAGAAAACCATCACAACCCTGGGTTTTTATTTAACTCAGTGGCTAAATTAACAAAAAATAAGTCGTCAGCGACTTCAGATTCTGATTATCAGCGTAACAGGGATGAATTTATGAACTACTTTATTAGTAAAATCCAAGATATTAGAGAAAAAATTATAACAATGCAACCAGAAGTGAAACCCGCTGAACAAACTAACTACAGCACCCCTAAGGAGAAATTGCAAATTATTTTCTACCATAGGTCAAGATTTACTGTCTAAAATCATTAGATCATCTTAATCAACAACATGCATGGTAGACCATATATCTACAAAACTACTGAAAGAAATGCTCCCAGAAATTATAGATCCTCTTAGTATTATTAACTCATCTCTGACATTAGGACATGTGCCTAAAGCATTTAAGGTGGCTGTTATAAGGCCCCTTGTCTCAAACCCAAACTCGAACCTGGAGAACTAGGGAATTACAGGCCTATATCGAATTTACCTTTTATATCTAACGTTCTGGAAAAGTAGTTTCAACTGAACTATACTCCTTCCTCCAAAGGAATGACATTAATGAGGAATTCCAGTATGGATTTCAAGCATGTCACAGTACAGAGACTGCTTTGATCAGAGTTCCAAATGATCTGCTTTTTGCGTCTGACCGTGGCTGTATTTCGTTAATGGTGCTGCTAGACCTTAGTGCTGCATTTGACACCATTGACCAAAGCAAACTCCTACCAGGGCTCTAGACTAACTTTTTGCACTGGTTGTACTTGTGCGCCTAACTTTTTTTCTTAGGTGCACCAGCACAAAAGTTAGGTGCACCCAAATTTTCCACCGCATCGAATTTAACGCATTAAACATTTAACTGGTTTTACCAGTTCACTTTGTTTTAAATGTCCATATAGGTAAAAATTACTTGTCAATGATTAACTAACAATCTGGCTACACTTTTTTACTGTCCGTCATTTTGACTGACAGGCTCGTAAAAATCCGTAATAATTTATTATTACCCGTCACTATGGTGCAAGGTGGCGTTATTTGGTACTAAGTATGTTCGGAAGTCATCACGCTGTACTTGCGTCCCGGAACTTGTTGTATTTTAATACAACCGAATGCCCAATAAAGCCGTTGTTATTTATTTTAATTTATATGTTTAATCTTTAAATGTTTATGTTCATATGTGATTGGATCTGGGAAACCCCAACACATGGTGCAAATTTATATATATTGTATGTAACTAAAGTTATGTCTGAGGTCGTCTGAAGCGCTATGATGTTCAGGAACGGAATTTGGAGAAAAACGTGTTTAAAGTTCAGTTATGAAAATAAAAGCACAACTGTCCAGTATCACAAGTAAAAAACACTTTACAGTGGTAAGAGACTTACTCTAATAACAATTTAGGAAAAAAAAACATTTCCTAGTGTTGAAGTCTATAAAAATACTGTACAAAACCGTTGGAATAAAACGAAAGTAAGGAAAATGGTGCAGCGCACATTTAAAGAACGAGAGCTCTGTGGTTATCACTACACAAGGAAACATTCTGGACAACAACTAATAAGCAGTGAAGCAAGTTTTACGTTGTTTATCATGTGCATAGTGTCTGGACTTTTGATCAACACTTGTATGTTTTGCGATCGCGGTCTGGCTCGCGTGAGCTGCGGATCGGGGATAACTCCCCGTCATGTAGACTGGGAGCTCTGTCAACTCCCGAAAACATGGTATAAAAAAACTTTGCATGCCATAGTTTACACAGGACTGGCGAGAAATGTGCATTAATACTTCTTCATTCTTCATGTTATGTGGTTTACTTTGATAGGTGAACTGTCTTTCCCGCGTCCCAGCGCGACATCCGACGGGTTTTCCCAAATCGCATCACATGTCTAGTCAGTACAAATGACAACCACACGTTGGTCGCTTCGCGAGCATATCACGCTGAAGGGAAACGGGGGTTTATCAAATTGCCCTCATTGTAATCTGCCAGAATGACAGGCGGCCATCAGATTTTTCCGTCTTTGTTAAAAAATTCTGTCAATGACAAAGAATTTTTCGGATTACGTGACCTCTGGTTCATACACTAAAAGGAATATCTGGACCACGGTCAATCAGAGGGGGGGTCCGCCCTTCACTATCTCTGATTGGTTTAGACCACGATATGATAATGTCTGTCTGTTGTTGAATCACAGGGAGACTTTCAGAGTTGCGGAGACTTTTTTCTCCCTCAAATGGCTGGATGCACGGGTGCGACCTCTGATTATTTTAAACTGGTCGCACTCTAGAGCCCTGCCTACACAGCCTCAAAACTTACGTCGGCATTAACGGAATAGCATTGAAATGGTTCAAGTCTTAATTGTCCGATCGTTTTCAATTTGTAGCAATAAACAATGAGGTGTCCCGCAAATCGCAAGTCCAGTACGGTGTACGACAGGGCTCAGTCTTAGGGCCTCTGCTCTTCTCATAAAACATGCTTCCTCTAGGAGATATAATAAAGGGACATGGAATTAGCTTTCACTGTAATGCTCATGCAACGCAGCAGTTCCATCCAATAATGGAATGCATAGTCGATTTAAAAAACTGGATGAGTAACAATTTTTTACTACTGAACCCGGACAAAATAGAAGTGTCACTTACTGGACCAAAAACCGCCATACTTAACAACCAAGAATACTGCTTAACTTTTGACGGATGCTCTATAAAATCCTCCTCGTCAGCTAAGAATCTTGCCCTACATGATCTATCGCCGCAGTAATTGAGTGAACTTCTATTGTATTACAATCCTTCACTTGCATTACGCTCTCAGACGTCCTGTCAGTTGGTAATACCTAGAATTTCAAAATCAAGTGCAGGTGGTAGATCCTTTTCTTATCTAGCGCCTACAGTTTGGAAAATTCTTCCCTGCACTGTCCGGGAGGCAGACACACTCTGTCAGTTTGAATCTAGACTGAAGATACATCTTTTAAATATTGCATACACTACACTTCCATAATATCAATCCTCAGAGGATTTAGGCTGCATTATTAAGATCAACCGGAACCAGGAACACATCCCACAACAAATGATTTACTTGTTGTATCAAAGAGTGCAGAACAGTACTCTACTCTCAGCCAGTCTTGTCTCTTTGTTCCAAGGTTACTGCAGGATTCCGTTCATGCCCAGACCTGATGGCAGAGCTGAGAATGGGAAGCGGTGACCTGACAAGAGCTAAGAGGATAGAGCTGGATAAAGGACGCGGCGACTTAGTATGATCTCACTACAAAATTTCAAATGCTATTAGATTGTTTATGATGATCTTAAATCTATAATTTACCTTATTAGTAAGTTTATTTATTTTTTATTTAGCCTTGTTGTGCAAGCACTGTTGAGCTTGTGCAGAGGCAGCATCTTTTGGCAGAGGAATCTGGAATCCCCTGGTTGGGCCTGGGTTCTTCGAGTTTTTTTTTTCTCTGGATTGGAGTTTAAGGTTCCTCGCCACCTTTTGCATACTGTTTTGCACTATTTGCCTGGCCGGGAGAGCTGCTTTAGAATTCAAAAGTTTTACGTAATTAATATTGCATATAGGAATTTATAGTCCGTTTAATATTTGACCTGTGGTTCTCTCTCCTTAATCTTAAATGTGTGCTTTCACTGTGCGTGTGTGCAAGTGTGTGTGCGTCTATGTCGATGTGTGTAAGTATGTATGCATATTGTGTGTGTGGAGCATTTGTATGTTTGTCTTTTGTTTTTTCACCTTTTTCTTGTTTTTACAGGTATTTGACAGCTGTTTTCAATCCGTCTCATGTACACCAGCTCTGTAACTCTTATTACTTTGATTCATGATGAAGATAGATTTCGTTTATATGCTGTAATGTTTCATAAGTCAGTCACGTTAGCATTCTTATAAAACTCTGTATCATCTGGTCATCATACAGATAAGAAAGATATCATTCGAAGCTGTTATTATTTTACATTTATTTGTGTACACACGATTACTACGAAACATTTTGTAAAATAAAGTTACTCTCCGTTAGCAGAATCACCACATATAATAACCACATATGAAAGGTTAGGTAGGTTTTGATGCTGGTTTAACAAGCTCAAACCAGCTATGGACAAGCACATGACCAACTTAAACCAGCACAAACAGCATCAAAACATACCAAACCAGCATATGCTGAGTGTGGCAACATCGGTGTGACCCCCTTTGCAGAACATGTGAAAGTACACAGAACTTTCTTTAGGGTCACTATACCTAGTTTTTTATGCTGTTTAATTTTTTTACATTATTTTTAAAAAGATACATGACTCTTAAGGATACTGCTGCCTCCCCATCCCATGCCATCACTCATATTGAAATCCTCAGGGACACTTACCTGCAACAAGAGAAAACATTTTGGTCCATTTTCATGTCTATTCCCTACGTTATTTTCTATGTCTAACATTCTATATAAATGCTGTGCAATATAACGTTACCTCTAATTACTACAAAAAGCAATGCATAATGCCAACACACTTTTATAAAGCAAACAATGTAATCAAAACAATTAATATTGCATATAGGAATTATAGTCCGTTTAATATTTGACCTGTGGTTCTCTCTCCTTTATCTTAAATGTGTGCTTTCACTGTGCGTGTGTGCAAGAGTGTTAGAGTGTTTGCGTGTGTGCATCTATGTCGATGTGTGTAAGTACGTATGCATATTGTGTGTGTGGAGCATTTGTATGTCTGTCTTTTCTTTTTTCACCTTTTTCTTGTTTTTACAGTTATTTGACAGCTGTTTTCAATCTGTCTCATGTACAGCAGCTCTGTAACAATGAAAATTGTAAAAAGTGCTATATAATTAAAGTTGAATTGAGTAGTGTAGAGTGTTTGCCGATTTCTTTACTTTGATTCATGATAAAGGATGTGTATAAAGATTGTTTATAAGCTGTAATCTTTCATAAGTCAGTCACGTTAGCATTGCAGCTAATGTATATAACAGGTCCAGTTTGCTTGCATAAGGAAAAATGTGTCTTTTAATGTAGAGTGTCTGTAGTTTTTAATACTTTGATTCATGATAAAGATAGATTTCGTGTATATGCTGTAATGTTTCATAAGTCAGTCACGTTAGCATTCTTATAAAACTCTGTATCATCTGGTCATCATACAGATAAGAAAGATATCATTCGAAAATGTTATTATTTTACATTTATTTGTGTACACACGATTACTACAAAACATTTTGTAAAATAAAGTTACTCTCCGTTCGCAGAATCACCACATATAATAACCACATATGGTGGGTTAGGTAGGTTTTGATGCTGGTTTATGAAGGGTTTTAAAGTCATGTTTTTGATTACAATGTTCATTTAAGTACAATCTACGTTTTTATACATTTTATTTCTTTCTATGGATTACATATAATCAATAATAGAAAAGGGTATCATTGTGAGCAAATGTGTGTGTTAAAAGGGTTGAGAGACTAAGCAGGCATATTATGGTGCAGTGAGACGTTTTCAACAGGATGTGAAAATGTGTGTGCGCGGCTATGGTTGCCCAACATTCCATAGCCATTGGGGCCTCAGGTCAGGGGTTATCAGATGTGATGTAGTTGGGGAAGTGTGTTGTTTTTCAGATAGTAAAAGAAGAAGGGCGCAGTCTACGAAAATATCAGATGAGACATCACTCCATTGGACACAAAGAAAGCAGCAAATGTGGAGGCGCTCAGGGGTTGGCCACGGTCCGGAGCAAGCTGGAAGATACACCCACAAATACAAATATAAATATGTTGTACACTGTTTAGGCGGGGCTGATCTCTGGTAATACTCTGTGCGTAGAGTGAGTGTGTGAGACAGCCCAGCGCTGAGCCTCAAATCAATAAACTTCAACTTTTGTTCATCCGAAGTCCAGTAAGTCCAATTTTTGAACACGCAGGACACTAGATGACCAACAGATGGTGACGCCGACGTGATTGGCTAAAAAGGGACATTTCGGACAATCCTTAAAGAGTACAGAGTGACAAAACGGAGAGGGAAAATCTTGGGTTCAACACAACGCCCGGGCGAAAATAAAAAGGTGAGCAGAGACCTGTTTTATCGAACATCTGCTAATTGACTACTCTAAATTGTTTGTGTTGAATTGCAAATATTCCTGATCATTTTATTTTTAACAAATTTGTACAAGAGTGAAGTTTGTTGGATTGAGGTTATAAAATAACGGGTTAAGTCGTACGCAGGTTAAGTTGTAAGGTTAAAGTCCTTATGCATTAAATTAAGTCGTTTGGTTAAAGTCCTTATGCATTAAATTAAGTCGTTTGGTTAAAGTCCTTACGCAAGTAAATTAAGTCGTTTGGTTAAAGTCCTTATGCAAGTAAATTAAGTCGTTTGGTTAAAGTCCTTATGCAAGTAAATTAAGTCGTTTGGTTAAAGTCCTTATGCAAGTAAATTAAGTCGTTTGGTTAAAGTCCTTATGCAAGTAAATTAAGTCGTTTGGTTAAAGTCCTTATGCAAGTAAATTAAGTCGTTTGGTTAAAGTCCTTATGCAAGTAAATTAAGTCGTCTGGTTAAAAGACCTCACGCATGGAATCATTTGGTTAATTCCTTATGAGAAATTATTAAGTCGCGGGGTGAAAAGTCCTTGTGCCAACATTATTAAGTCGCGGGGTGAAAAGTCCTTGTGCCAACATTATTAAGTCGCGGGGTGAAAAGTCCTTGTGCCAACATTATTAAGTCGCGGGGTGAAAAGTCCTTGTGCCAACATTATTAAGTCGCGGGGTGAAAAGTCCTTGTGCCAACATTATTAAGTCGCGGGGTGAAAAGTCCCTGTGCCAACATTATTAAGTCGCGGGGTGAAAAGTCCTTGTGCCAACATTATTAAGTCGCGGGGTAAAAAGTCCTTGTGCCAGCATTATTAAGCCGTAAGATTAGAAAATCTTATGCAAAATTGTATCGTGATAAAAGTTGTGTATGTATGAAAGTGTGTGGAGAGTTATATAAAGGCTGAAGTTATAGAGAAAATAATAGATCGTGATAAAAAGAGTACATAATACCGGCATAATTATAAACAGCATAAACCTAAATATGGAAGGGGAATTTGATAGAGAATGTGATGAATATGGATGTTTCCCTGTGACCGAACAATGGGGTCGTATAAAAGATATGATATTGGCCCAAACAGAACTAAAACACCATAAGAAGGAAATGAGAATATTAGGAGAGAATTGGAGTCGGATAAGTCTTGAAAATGGATGGGATAAACCACCACGGGTGCCCTTGGCACCCAAAATTGGGGAGATGGAGAAAAAAGCACACATGCGCGTTAAAGCACATGAGGCAGAAAAAGATAGAGTTCCGTTTTTTAAACAACGTCAGCACGAAAGGGTGAATAAAGAACTCCGTGAAGTACAGAGGCAGAGGCCAAAACAGAACCCCTCCTCAGGGCCAAGAGGTGGGTACCAAAATTTCAGGGGTGGATACCAGAATGATAGAGGAAGAGGCCCAAAAAGGGGGGGAGTGTGTTATGGATGTGGGAGTTCTGATCATTGGAGGAGTGCATGTCCACACCAACAGGGCAATCAGGCCATGGGACCAACTGCAAGGGGATGGGGTCCTTTTAGGGGAGGTCCCAGAGGGCACGGCCCTCAAACCTCACGACACTCCCCGGGGCAACAACACTCTGCTCCTCACAGCTTTCAGGCACCCATGCACCCAGAGTGCGACCCAAATTGGGGCTCTGGAGGAGACGGAGGGGATTATTGAAGGGGCCCACACAGAGAATCCACGAGAGGTATGGGGGAGCCTCTCATGGAAATAGTGGTAAATGGCAGGCCACTAAAAGCACTGGTAGATACTGGTGCAACATACTCTACTGTTCAGAAATGTTATATAACTGAGGCACAGATTAGTGACCGAACAGTAGGAGTCGTGGGTTTCTCTGGTGGGTTAGAATACTGGCCTTTTACCACTCCTCTTACCACCACGTGTGCCCTTGGCACCCAAGGTACGAGACATGGAAAAGAGAGCACATGTAAGACTAAAAAGACATGTAGAAGAGAAATTAAATAAATAAATAATTTAAAATGGATAAATGCAGGGAAACATTTTAGTCAAGAAAAGAAATTGCAAGATGAATTTAGAATATGGACAAGCATTGCGCTTACGGCCACTGCTCTGAGTCCGGTTAAAAGAGAGGGGGAAGAAAATTTGCAGATAAAGAAGTCAGGAAGTGAACAGGGAGACACCTCTGAACAAACAGCATATTACCAACCCCCAAAACTATATCTAGACTTGCAACTATTGACAAAACCACAACCGTATGACGAAAAAATGAAGCAAGTTATGGTAAAATTAAACCAAGGAAACGTAGTAAAGAACTGCATGACAAAACGTTCGATATAAATGAAATAAGACAGCAATTACACCAAATAACAAGATTAGTCAGTGGAACAGCACAGCAGTTAGCCCGCGAGGGAGAAGAACAAGGAGAACACATTCCACAAGGGGAGGGGGAAAGAAGAGTGTGGAGAGCTAATAAATCACGAAGCACCCCTGTTTTATTGCATTGCCAACAGAGTTTAGATAGTGCTGGAACAATTGCAAAGTGGAGAGAATGAATCTCACTCTGAAACTGAAATTGGCTAAAATCTGTGCACAGACAAAATTGACCTGGTTATCTGTACTAACTCTAGCATTAATGACTGTACGTTCCTCTATTAACAGGATTTCTGGTTTCACACCGTTTGAATTTCTTACAGGTCGATCTTTTCCAGGACCGACAACACCGCTTCGGCAGGAGATCAGTGTCACATTGTGTTTATTTTGACAAATTAACCGCTATGAGCAAACATTTATCACAGCAGGTCACCCCTGACACTGAACCAGGACCGATCCCACCACGAAATGAGTGGGCAGGTCCTTGGAACAGACGGCTGTGGACCTGAGATCTCAGGTCCAAGAGAGGGAGGGTGTTGAAGGTGAAGCAAAAGGGAGCGCAGAGGAACATTGCAGGTCATATAAAGGAAAGGTGACATTTGAATCTTTAGCGCACGGTGTAAGTGAAGACTGTGCATATGGGGCAGACATTGCAGTAATATTTAAGAATAAATATGGTGAAAAGTGAAGCATCACATGCATTTCTAACTTTTATGGGTCAAAACCATAAAGACTCATAGAATTATTCTATTTTTATTTCATTGGTCCACTAAACAGTGCCAAAAAGGGGGGCATGCTTTTTATACTTTTTCATTAACACTATAGATACCATGGCACAAGTAATAGTGAACCATCTGTTAAATATCACACAGAAATTCCCTAGTCCTTACAGGCCTCAAAGATCTCAAATGGACAGGTGTGGGTAGTGCCATAAAAAATGAACTGCCATGCAGACAACACCACAACATATGGACTGATATTTAACCCAGAGATTTGACTGAATTGAGAGAAAATTTTTATCTCTGTCTGTTATCCTAAAGTCTTTCTTTTCAGATTGATCACTATGACTCCTTATAGAGTCCAGATACCAGAGAGGTGTCTTAGAACTTGAAATGGAGGAGATGGGTGAGATTATACTTCAAGGGGTCATTCACACTTCACAGTTACATCACAGAAGTAGTTACACGGCCTCCCGGTGTAGCACCGGATCCAAATTGTGCAACACAGATTGATGTAGATACCCATCTCCCAGACATGAACATATAGCATTGTGGACACACTTTCGCCACTACAACCTCATAAAATGATTATCTGGCATAACCTTAAAAGTTATCCAGACTCAAAACACTACACATCACCTAGGATGATTAGTCTAGATTTCAAATATGATACATAAGAAGGATCTATAGCCTGTCATGCATATAGAAAACTATATAGCATCTCACACATAGGACAAACTCATGATGCTAATTTAATTATAAGATAAAACCTGTTATTACAATTCTGTTGATTTATGTGAAACCTTGCAATGTACATAGGAGATCTGCATGGTTACAGTTGTATGGAATAGGAAATGGTTTAATTTCTGATGAAGAGATGTGAAATTGAAAATTTGTGCAATTTTCAATTGAAATCATTGGCATTGTTCCAAACCAGATAGCACACTGGTTTTTTAACATATGTCTAATGATATTTTTAAAGAGTGGTTAGATCTGAAGTGCTGGCGCTTCTGCAATCGGCCTCGAAATTCTCAATCAGATTTTTGCCAGTGAACGTGACGTAGCGTACTGTACACATCAACATTCACAGAATTTTTTGACAACAGCTATATTAGAGATTCAGAATATGTCCTAATACTTCTTTGTAATGATAGATCTGCAGGGTTAACTCGTATTTGAGTATTCTGAATTACTATTATGGTTATTAAAATAAGTTATATAACTATACCATATTATGCATAACGTTGTATCTGGATTTTATTAATACCTGAAAATACATTTATATGCATACTGTAGATCTGTATTTTGGTTGCAATATATTTAAAAGATATAATTATAAACTATTATTGTATGATGTATACCACTGGAGAATATGCCAGTTAAATAGACTTTTGCCACTCTTCCTTTAAAATACTCAGAGTATCTAAACTCCACCATAGTAGTGAAGAATCAGGTAATCAAATGGGATCACTTTATGTGGCTTTGGATGAAATTGAGACCTTATTCACCACTCGCACCAGGTACCATGAATTTTTTTTATTGTTGTAACCCTTTATCATCTTATCCCAATGTTACTAAAATCATCAGTGTTCAGTTGTTGTATGGTTATGCAGATGCCGTTCAGGTGTCTCATACACAATGGTGTGTTATTAGTGAGATGAATTCCTTAACCTATGGAGCTGCGCTGCAAACCATACCTTCTACTTAGATGTAACTAAGGATAAATGGGTCAGATAAATATCATGGGGAGGATACTACTATAAACAGATGTTTCTCTTCGGTGGGAAGACACCTTCTACGAACAGAGCACATGGGCTCTGACTGAATGGACTTGGCACAACAAATTATATTGCAGACTATCAGACTTAGGTGGAAACCAACCTGGGCAAAAGAACAGCAAAGATCCACCTGCTCTGCACCGTGCCAGCTCTACAGAGACTTCTGCAGTAATTGATACACAATGACAAAGAATGCCTAAAAATGTCCCCTTTGGGACTGCTCTGAGATTGCCCCAAGGGGTCAGGGGAGGAACTGTAAGGCAGCTGGTGGAAAAGTCCTAAGAACTAAGGTTGTTTGTGATGCGAAGACACAAAACAATAAAACCCCATTTGTTGTTAGAACCTGAGGAATGATATCCTACCCTCCCCTCAGGGGTTGTTGATCCCCAGGAATTGAACCCCCTATTCTTATCACACCTGTGCCCTTGATCTCTTCAGGACCTTATCACTAGGAAAATGCTTACGCTTTTTATTCTGTGTATATCATTTATTGTCAGAGTATGAAGTTTTGATCATCATGTTTGGTATTGTTTTAAAGATCATGGTGCGATGGGTGAAAGGGTCTAGTTCTTTCAAATCTAACAGAGAGTATATTATATGTATATTGAGATCTTATTTGATGTTCTCTTCAGTGAAGAGAAAACAAACAAACCAAATTTCTCGCTGACCATTGGCTTTGTTACATCTGGGTATAAAAGGTGAATTGGCAAAAGACTCGAGCAAGCATCTGTAACCAGAACTTCCCACACTGGAACTGTGTGTCTCTATATTACCAGTAGCAGGGTCAATATGAAGCTGTGGGAGAATTGGCCATGCATGGGACTATTCATTGTCATCTCGATCACCATACGCTGGATGGCTCAGTCAACAAGGCATTATGTTCCGCCTCATATAATGAAGAGGTGTACTGTAGGATGTATAATATGTGTGTGACCTCTTTCAGAGGTCAAGAGAGGGATTGAAGGGTTTTAAAGTCATGTTTTTGATTACAATGTTCATTTAAGTACAATCTACGTTTTTATACATTTTATTTCTTTCTATGGATTACATATAATCAATAATAGAAAAGGGTATCATTGTGAGCAAATGTGTGTGTTAAAAGGGTTGAGAGACTAAGCAGGCATATTATGGTGCAGTGAGACGTTTTCAACAGGATGTGAAAATGTGTGTGCGCGGCTATGGTTGCCCAACATTCCATAGCCATTGGGGCCTCAGGTCAGGGGTTATCAGATGTGATGTAGTTGGGGAAGTGTGTTGTTTTTCAGATAGTAAAAGAAGAAGGGCGCAGTCTACGAAAATATCAGATGAGACATCACTCCATTGGACACAAAGAAAGCAGCAAATGTGGAGGCGCTCAGGGGTTGGCCACGGTCCGGAGCAAGCTGGAAGATACACCCACAAATACAAATATAAATATGTTGTACACTGTTTAGGCGGGGCTGATCTCTGGTAATACTCTGTGCGTAGAGTGAGTGTGTGAGACAGCCCAGCGCTGAGCCTCAAATCAATAAACTTCAACTTTTGTTCATCCGAAGTCCAGTAAGTCCAATTTTTGAACACGCAGGACACTAGATGACCAACATTTAACCAGCTTAAACCAGCTATGGACAAGCACATGACCAACTTAAACCAGCACAAACAGCATCAAAACATACCGACCAGCATATGCTAAATGTGGCAACATCGGTGTGACCCCCTTTACAGAACATGTGAAAGTACACAGAACTTTCTTTAGGGTAACTTAACCTAGTTTAGTTTTTTTACATTATTTTTAAAAAGATACATGACTCTTAAGGATACTGCAGCCTCCCCATCCCATGCCATCACTCATATTGAAATCCTCAGGGACACTTACCTGCAACAAGAGAAAACATTTTGGACCATTTTCATGTCTATTCCCTACGTTATTTTCTATGTCTAACATTCTATATAAATGCAGTGCAATATAACGTTACCTCTAATTACTACAAAAAGCAATGCATAATGCCAACACACTTTTATAAAGCAAACAATGTAATCAAAACAAAACACCGCTTCCACTGCTCAATCGTGTCTTTACGTTAACTTGTGTGAATTCAACTCACCAGCACAGCAGCCTTACAGATTGTTTGAAGACTTTACAAACGGTGTGTTGATATGCACAATGCCAAAAGGGACCCAGATCTGCGGTAAAAGATGGTGACAAGTTCACATGGTGACCGTGACTTTCAGGAAAAGGGCACTGCTTCAAAATAAGGATAATTAAGTTTGCTCAGCTCTCAACTGATATTTTATACGAATGCCACAACCCCAATGTTTTATTCTTACAGTTCAAATCAAAAGATCCTCTTGCATAACTGTATTTTCGTAGCGCCTTCTTCCTGTTTGTTTTTCGGGCTGTTGGAATCTGGCGTATCTGTTCATTATCGCCCCCCCTCTGCTTCGGAGTAGTGATCTTCTTTTCATTTTTCAAAAGTAGTTGGACACAACTGGAATCATACCAACCGTACCGGAAATACTTTTTTTATAAACTCTTTATTGAAAATTGTATTTAACATCAAAGACATTAAACAAATTACAATTGTGATGGTTTGGATCATTGAATAATTTAATTATTTAAAAAAAATTGTTATACACCATTCAGTAAAGTGTGTGTTTTATTTTTAAGATATGCTTTGCATATTTTAGCGTACTTTAACAAATGTCTGTATTTAAAAACTTGGGTGTAAAATTTTCTGAATTTATTCAATTAATTTATTTTAAACATTTCATCCTTCTCTTCTTTAGTCATTCATTCACTCACTACCTCCCTCCATCCCTGCCTCCCTTAGTCACACACTCACTCACTCACAGTCATATACTATAATTGCTGATTCATGAGAAAGGCATTGACCTTTAGGCCTTGTTTATCAAACAGTATGCCAAAAAATGTTTCTTGTCTCCTTGATACTGAAATACCAACAAAAAGTCATCCTTCACCATGGAGAATTCATCCCTGAGGACCTTTTAGAGGACATTTTGTTGATCGTCCCCGTGCATCCGCAAAAATACAGGCTTGGTCACCTCTCCAAGGAATAAGTCTCTGTGACTTCGTACTCAGGCCCATGCTTAATGTAGGTTTCTGTAACACCAGGTAAAGTAAAGACACAAATTTGTATTCATGTATGTGTTAATGCATGTATGTAGGCATATATTCAGCATTCAAGATACTGCTTCATATATGACCACAATAGATAGAAGAAAACCGGAAAGACAGATAGACATTTTTTGGCACACTGTATTAATAAACAAGGCCTAAAGGTCAATGCCATTCTCATCAATCAGCTATTTAAGTATATGAATAGATGAGTGAGTGAGTGAGTGTGTGAATAAGGGAGGCAGGGATGGAGGGTGGTATAGTAAGTGAATGAATGACTTAAGAAGATAAGGAGTAAATGTATAAAATAAATAAATTGAATTCATTCAGAAAATTCTGTGTGTTTCCTAAACACAGACATTTGTTAAAGTCCGCTAAAATATGTACAACTTAAAAATATAACACACACTTCACTAAATGGTGTCTAACAAATTAAAACTATTAAGTTAGATTTTTTTTAATTATTCAATTGGGGAAACAATTTGTGCCACATATTAACCGTGACATATTTTGCCAAAAAAAGAGAATCACTATTAAAAACTATTGGATATTAGTTTTTCTACATATAAAAACATTTTTTATAAATAAAAAATGTTCTCACTCCTGACACATATCTTTTTTTTATATTGTATTTTCAATTGTATTAAAAAATTATTTTCGCTCTTAAAATGGTAGGGTAGCCTATCCCTCGTTCAGTACATTTCTCCAAACCATTACAAATTGTAATTTGTATAAAGTTTTTAAATGTTAAGTGCCTTTATTGTCACTCAACAATATACACAGGTGCAACAGTAGGTGAAAAACTTGAGTGCAGTTCCAACCAACATGGCAGTAAGAGACATTTCTTGTACACATTTACACAGTAAACATTTCTGTACAAGTTTTACACCAGAATACAACAAAAGACACGTAATATGGATAATAATCATACACAGCAGAGAATGTACACACAATGTGCGTAGTGTGCAGAGGTTGATATGTATTGTGTATTATAGTGAGACAATGTATAAAGTTGTGCATGCTAGTGGGTGATAAAGTGCAGTGCTAATGAGTAGATTGTGAAAGTCAAGAGTTTAAGAGTCTGATTGCTTAGGGAAAGAAGCTGTCACGTAGTCTGCTGGTGCGGGTTCTTTCCTGATGGAAGGAGTGAGAACAGACCGTGACTCGGGTGGCTAGTGTCTCTAGTAATCCTCCTCGCTTTTTTCACACACCGTCTGGTGTAAATGTCGGGAGGGAAGCTCACCTCCGACGGTGTGCCTGGCAGTTCGTACCACTCTCTGTAGGGCTTTCCGGTTGAGAGCGGTGCTGTTATCGTACCAAGAAGTGATGCAGCCAGTTAGGATACTCTCTATTGTGCCGGAGTAGAATCGAGTGAGGATGTGGCGATTCAGACCAAACTTCCTCAGCCGTCTCAGGAAGAAGAGACGTTGGTGAGCCTTCTTCAATACGGCTTCGGTGTGAGTGGTGCATGTGAGCTCCTCTGTGATGTTGACACCAAGGAACTTGAAACTGTTGACTCTCTACACTGGCGCTCCATTGATGGTGATAGGACTGTGTTCTCTGTCTCTCCTCCTAAAGTCCACCACCAGCTCCTTGGTTTTACTGACTTTGAGGAAGAGGTTGTGCTCATCACACCAACGTGACAGAGTCTGCACCTCTTCTCTGCAGCATCAGTGATCAGACCTACCACCGTCATGTAATCTGCACACTTTATGATGGTGTTGGAGCTGTGTGTTGCCACACAAAAGTGTGTGTAAAGGGTGTACAGGAGTGGGCTGAGAACACATCCTTGTGCCGCTCCAGTGTTTAGGGTCAGTGATGAGGAGGTATTGTTGCCAATTCTGACTACCTGTCGTCTGTTAGAAAGGATGTCCAGGATCCAACTGCACAACAAGCTGTTTAAGCCCAGCGCCCGGAGTTGCCCATCTAGCTTGGAGGGCACAATCGTGTTGAATGCTGAGCTGTAGTCTATAAACAGCATTCTCACATATGTGTTCCTTTTTTCCAGGTGGGAGAGAGAAATGTGAAGTGTATGTGCAATGGCATCATCACTGGAGCAGTTGTTGCGGTTGCAAACTGTAGTGGGTCCAGTGATGGAGGCAGAACAGAGCAGATGAAATCTTTAACTAGCATCTCAAAGCATTTGCTGATGATGGGGGTCAGAGCAACAGGACGCCAGTCATTTAAGCAATTTATTTTGGGTTGCTTTGGTACAGGAACAATAGTAGACGTTTTGAAGTATGTGGCTACGATGGACAGAGAAAGGGAGAGATTGAAAATGTCTGGGAAGACTCCAGCTAGTTGGTATGCACACGCTCTGATGACGCGACCCGGGATCCCGTCTGGGCCCGCGGCTTTGCGGATATTCACCTGTCAGAAGTAATGGATTACATTCGCTACAGAGAGGGTGAGTGACGTAGCCACTGTCGCCTCGATCGCGGGGGTTCTTACTGCACTGGCGGTGTTATTTTCCTCGAAACGAGCATAAAAGGTGTTTAACACGTCCGGGAGTGAGGCAGTGGTGTTCACGGCAGTTTTTTTTACCTTTCAAGCCTGTGATGATGTTCAGTCCTTGCCACATACTTCTCGAAATAGTGGTGTTAAACTGATCCTCGATCTTTTTCTTGTACTGGCGTTTGGCTGCTTTGATATTTTTGCGGAGGGCATAGATGGTTTGCTTGTACTCATCCGCATTTCCTGAATTAAAAGCAGAGGTTCGTGCATTAAGTGCCGCGCGAACATCGCCGTTTAACCATTGTTTCTGGTTCGGGATAATCCGTATGCTTTTGGTCGGCATAACATCCTCTATGCACTTCCTGATGAAACACATGACACTAGGTGCTTCTCATTTCTTATTTGTGCGTCCTTGTTTCCTTTCCTCGCTTCCTTTCCTCGTGTCTTAGCTCCACCTCTTCAGGATGCGAGAGAAGGAAGCAAGGAAAAGACGCAAGGACGGAGGAATCGAAGCAAGTGAAATGATATATCCTCGCTCTTTAGCGTCACTTCAAAGCATCGTCAACTAATGATGACTCTACACCGCTGGATTTAGCTTGAACATCGGGATTCTTGAACATAAGATATAATTATTTATATTGTAACCGTTTCAACCTCCACAAAATACCACATTTGTTCTTATTTTTT
This sequence comes from Triplophysa tibetana, assembly GCA_008369825.1. Classification (NCBI taxonomy): domain Eukaryota; kingdom Metazoa; phylum Chordata; class Actinopteri; order Cypriniformes; family Nemacheilidae; genus Triplophysa; species Triplophysa tibetana. The sequence continues at coordinate 4,780,417 of CM017903.1, forward strand.
TACCAGTTATTATTAATTATTGTTGTTGTGATTTCATATACATTGTGTTTTGTTCATGTAAACAATAATGATAATGATTATAATAATAATAATTAAAACTGTGCTGAAAAGTACACTTTATACATCGAAATTAAAGGCACTGTCAAAAAGAGAACTCACATTTACAATGACTTTATGCTTAATACTCACATTTATGTGTGTTTGAATGTTCTGCCATGGTTAGCACTTGGAGCAGATGTGAAGTGGGAGGAGAATTTATACGTGCGTCACGTTTAGGCAATAAAAAACTTCCGCATAGGATACACCTGTGTATCCTCGCTCATGACTCCTCAGGAAGCCTCCTACCTCCTCGATCCTTGACTCCTCCTGGTGCAATTCGATGTCCTTTAATATGGCTGAGCTCGATCGGTTTCCGGGTCATAGGATGGAGGATAGAGGAGCGAGGAGACGAGGAGGGATATTGAGAAGCACCCAGTGTCAGCAAAAGCCTCGATGTCGTCATCATAGGGGGACTGGAACATCTCCCAGTCCACGTGATCAAAACAATCTTGTAGGATAGAATCTGATTGGTCCGACCAGCATTTAATACTTCAATACTTTTTGACAGTGTCTGACAATCGTAGCATTTATATCATTTAATTTTGATCAGTGCACATTGCAAAGAGAAAAACTTGCAACAATACCATGCTTCTTAATACCATATACTCTCTTTTATTTCCCCCCTTGTATTTGTATTGTAAACTACACTGTTAATACGCAATTACACGCTAAAACGTAATTACATATTAAAGGGGTGATTTCATGAAAAATATACTGTTTTCCATGTTTAAATGCTAAAATCAGGGGTCTATTTTGCATCTGCCAACTCAGAAACGTGAAAAAAGACAAATCATTAACTTTTTTTATGTATATCTCTGCAAGCCTGTGAGAAAACAAGCGCTCCAGAAATCGCTCTTTAAATGATGTATGCAGCCCTTCTTATTATAATATTTCCTCCCCTTTTTCTGAACGTCCCTTTTTATGTGGATCCCTATGATTTATATTACATTTGTGTAAAACTAGAAAAAAATCACCCGTTTAACATGTATCTACGCGTTAACACGTTAAGCGCAAGTTACAGTCATGCATAGGACCTACGCCGTAACCTACGGCATAGCTTCCGCAGAGCCGCGTACCCTATGCGTACCCTACGCCATAGTCTGACGTGCACCTCTCCAAAAATGGAACAAGATGTCAACTCTTGTTCCATAAAGAACATAAACTCTTTTATCCCATAAAGGTAGAAAATCTCTCTCGCGCACCTTCTCCGGATCTGTTCCACCTATGTGGAATGATCTGCCTGCTGCTACAAGATCTGCAGATTCTGTAGCCATCTATAAGAAACGCCTGAAAACCCATCTCTTCCGCCAACATCTTACTGTTCTGTTCTGACTCAAGTTTCTTCTCTACTCTTTTCTTCTCTACTCGTTTCTTCTCTACTCTAAAAAACAAAAAAAAACAAAAAAATGTATGAATGAATGTTTCTGTGTACTGTGTTGGGCTATATGAAACCAGTCTTCTTTTTTATTGCACTTATGCTCTTGTTGTACTTATGCTGTCCTAATTGCTTCCATTACCTACCCCACTTGTAAGTCGCTTTGGATAAAAGCGTCTGCTAAATGACTAAATGAAATGAAATGAACTCAACACGGACCCTACGTGGACCGTAAGCGCTGGGATTTGTCTGTTTGAACCCCTCCCTCAGGTAAAAAAAACTCTGCGTTAGAGTCATGTTTACTCAAATGCATTTCAGAATGAATTATCTGTTAACTATTTGCGCTTCTGTATTAAACTTCTCTAATTTGCAAAAAATGTGACTGTTTACTTGCCGCTATCAATGCTAATGCTTGACTAGAAACAGATTCAATATGTGTTTTTAACCATTCAAGATTACAGTATCAAAACATTGTCTCATGACATTATTATGAACCTTGAGATGGAGTCCAATGGATACTCATATCAGCATAAGACACAATACAACTCCCAACAAGGTTAAACAACAGAAAAGTAAGGAACAAATAATATGAATAGAAGTGAATAATAAAATATATGAATGAATACATATGATAGATGAATATTGTAATAAATGGGATAAATGAAATAGAATAATAAAATGAAATAAAACAAGAAACAAGTGTATGTTTCTATCCAGATCTATCAATATGCAACCGGGTTTGAGACATGTTTTCTCTTGTTTGGTGGGTGTGTCAAAAATGTCAGCTCAATCACCAGCAACATGTGACAACCCACACGGTATTATAGAGACAGATCGCACAATGGGTCCAAGTAAATGTGTTTACATGTGTCCTCTACAGCATGGTATACGCAACAATTGAAGATATTAGAAGAGATGTATTTTGCAGTATTCAATACGTACAGGTTTCAAAAACTCTTCAAAAGGAACACAAATAATGACCTTCTCAGCTACCTCAGTTTAACTCTTGTGTCATTACAACATGGTGTTCAACAGCACCACCGTTTCCTTTTAAAAAACGTTTAGCAAGGTTTTGTCAGGGGTGAACGTAGCCCTGATTGTTCCAGTTTTGGTTTGTGATCTCCAACCCAGAATAAAACCTGCTCCGGAGCAGGTTAACCGTGCAGCCTTACCATGGCGACGAAACCAGCTCAAAAGCAATCCACTTTCTTGAGCCCGAAAACTCGGCGTATGCTCAAACTAAACGCGAACTTACCTGGGAAAAACCGGCCTTGTGATACAGGCCAGAGCTTGCTGGAATACACCCCAGGACCCTTTGTTTTTTTTATTAAACATAAAAAAACGCAAACAGAGACAAAGAGATTATTTTATTTATATTAATTGAAGAGTTATTTGCCAAAACAGATAACTCATTTTTTTCCATGTTTAAAAATCACGTTTTATTATGTAATCATGTTCTTAGTGTTTTATGTTGAAAAATGAATATAGTTAATAAATAAATAAATTATAATAATCTCTAGACTTCAAATAAGACATGGTCAAATGCTTACAAACATTCTACAGAGAAGTTCAATAAGTGTAATAACAAGAAAGAGTTTAACACATACTGATGCATTGTAAAACAGAATAATAAAAGGCAAGTAATATATCAACTGATGGAAATTTTAAACAAAACATTGTAACTAGAAAATATTCAAAAAGTAATAATGGGAGATCTTCAATGCAACACGAAAGTTTGATTTTTTAAGAAATGGGAATTAAATAATGATAAAGAATATTAATAATATAAATTTTTTAATAATTTCCTGTCTATGCTTTTACACCACTCTTACAGTTGGTGGCGGTATAAGCACGAAAAAGCTGGACTGCCAATTAAATAAAAGCAAGAAGATAACCGCGATTTTTAATGTCGATTAGCTTCGACATTATATTGGAAGTATAGTAGTATGCCCTGTAATTATTAAAATAAATGACGAAAGGCTGAATGGTTCAATCATGTTTTATTCTGCAATGACTTTTATATTATCTGTTACTCGTTGTCAGTCCAACCGGATGTTCCGGTTATCTCTCTGTTTGAGTTTTAGCGGTTTGTCAAACAATGGATGAACAGACTATATTTGTTTTGCGCAGGATATTTAAAAAAATACCGAGCAGAAATATCGAGGATCTTCTGAAAAATTGGAATTGTTTAACTGCAGATCAACTGCGCGCGCTGGATTACACGAGACCCAAATGGACTTTAGTGGAAAACATAATCAGTTTCTGCGAGGTGAGAACGTTAATTTACATTCGCTGAAAGGCATACACTGAGGCTGATGCTTAATTACACATAATGTTTAGTTCGTTTTTAATCGCTTTTGTTTCACTCTTTTTGATTCTGTGGGGATTTAGTAACGTTATAGTCTACCGTGAACCCAAAAATACATTTTTCAGACTGACTGACTATATTTTCAGTATAAATGTAGTTATTTGTTTGTTAGATAAGTATCTTCCGTAATTGTGTACATGCTATGCTTTTTGCATACGTTGTTTTGCTATATGTGTTTGTTTATGTGTAAGCTTATGTGTTCGCAAAAGTTACTTAGAACTAAACGCTCTCTAGGAACCACACTTAAATTGACTTATGGTTAAATGAAACGCTATGGATAAACCAAAGTAGCTAGAGTTCAGTTGCAAAACACAAGAGATCACTTGTTAAATAACAGTTGTTGTGAGAATCACTTTCTCGTTCTGTGTTTTAGGAGAGAAGATTGAACATGAAGCATATAACCAATTTGGAAATGATCAGTGAGTGATTTCCCAAAATGATGTTAAACAAAGTAAATAATTGCAGACATGCACTCTATTTCAAAAGGTTCCTGAACTTATAATTTTACAAATTCATGTAGGTTTTACATTTTGTCTTTTAATAACTTGAGAGTATTCAAATGTATATACATTTTAAAATCCATCAGACCGTATAGAAAACCCTGATAATGACACCTGGCATTCATGTCAACTTGTTGAGCCACAAGGTAAGAAGTCTTATGTGATCTCAAAGAATGTGTGTTTTAATGTAGCACATAATTGTTTGTTAAATAAATTGTTGTGCCTTTTCTTTCTTTTTTCCACAGATGATGCACTTTTTGTGGAGTTGACACAGTTTAAAGAGCAGCTTAAAGCATACTTGGAGGGGGTTATCAGACATGTAATAACCGTAACACACAATATAAAACAAAGGGTCAATTAGGGTTGTGTACCGTTCATATTTCGAACAATAATATAGCTAAACAATAAGGCCTCCACCATTAACAGACCATTAGATAATATACCATAAAACAACTTTTAAGTGCTCAAAACTCAAATAGTCCACAAAAACTAAATTAACAGCACCATTTTTGTTTTTTTATTTTTATTTAACAGTTAGGACCGAATTAGGTAATATCATAACTATTTCATGCATTTGAAATGTGCATGATTCTCATGCTGCGTTGTCCACAACTTTAAACTGCACCTTAACCTCGACGGTCTCAGTCACCTCTTTCCATCATTTGTTTAAATCCTGTTTTTTTACTTTTCTAATGTGCCTGTAAGTGATAACTTTGTTTCTAGACTTTGTCAGATGATTTGATAAATTGCTGGCAGGGCCCTCTGTCCTACAGGCGAAACAGGCAGTTGCTTGGGGCCCGATCTTGCCGATGGGTCCTCGTAAGCCCACAACACTATCCTTAGTTTAATTTCTTTACACATTTTAAAGGTTTTACATGGAGTACAAAAACATCATGGGTCGGTTGCAGAAACTGCTAAGACTAGTCTTAGAAGTTATTTATACCTTTTTTTTTTCAAGACTGGTCATAACTTAAGCCGGTTACATAAAGCGGTAGATTTGTATATTTGAAATATGAAAAGTAAGATGATAAGTCCAAATTAACTGCTAGTCAGTGTTTTACGGTATAATTTAGCGGCTGTGTAGATTTGTGCAGCTTATCATTAAGTTGAACGCATCTATTCCTAAAGACACTGATTAGCTTGTACATGTGTTTTATATCAGAGTTCAGGCTAAACTCAGCAGGAAAATGGCCAGAGTTGAGAACCAATGCTCTAATATGTCCTCACTGACTGTCAAAGCCCGCTGTCCTTGAAGCGTGTTTTAGTAGATTGTGCTGGTTTTAACTCTTGAGAGAAAATGTTATACAGTTAAATTCATTGAAGAAAATTTGAATAGCCTAACATCAAATACAGTTTTTTGAATTTAATTATAATATAGACAAAAAAATTCTCACCATAAAATAACCATGGAAGCTTGTATAGTGTAAAACAAACTAACAAACGCTGAAACGATTAGTCGACAACGTCGACAATAAAAAATTGTCGACAAATATTCTTGTTGTCGAGTAGTCGTTTGATTACGTGACTTAATTTAAGGGCCTGCAATATCACAATTTGACCGCTACGGCACTGTAGCGCTAGAGTGTAATGCAGCCTTCCCGAATGTTATCGCAGTAGAAGGACACACAGTGAGAATTATGGCGGAGTACAGACGAATTCGAACACATTTAAGTGTGGGAAATCTTTACCAAATTGAAAACAAAAAAATGCGGTTGTGTGCAATGCAAGCAAGGCGGAACTTGCCTTTCACGGCAGAAAAACCTGCATGCTGGGGAATTTAAAAGGAAACATCCCGGAGAATGAGCAGAAGAGAGGCGAGTGCTCTCTATCTAGATCAAACTAACTAATTTAGCGGTAAATCTTTTTATGAGAGAATGCAATAATAACAGTAATGATAATGACAATGATAATCATATAATTACAGTTATGTTATTATTTGTTTTGCAAAGTAAAAAGCTTTGAAAAGTCAAGTAGTAACTGTAAATCGTAAAGTATTAAAATAAATGACAATGTAAATGTTATTGTGTTTTTAACCAGAAAATCCGCAGCTCCGTCATTCATTCAAAGTGGGTTTTTGCCAGGACTGCCATGCCTGCGCTGTTGATGTACAATCCATCAGCCAATGCCCAGTCTAGGTATTCTTATGTCTATGGTTAGGACTGAGATTACACTAAATTGAAGAACTAAAATTGATTGAAATCTAAAGTAACCGCAACCACACTTAGAGATCATTATTTAACGAAGGAATCACAGAAACGTAAGGAAGAAATCCACAAAGATTTAATAATAGATAAAAAAAAACACATATCTCAGCTCAACTTTATGTATATAGAACTTTTTACAATTTTCATTGCAAAAGTACATACGATAAATAACAATATAGATAAAATATTTATAATAACAAAAACATCTAAAATATGATGAGTAGCAATGTGGGGATTTGTGGGGGTCATGTCACTATGCAGAGAAGTCAAGTCACATTATTTATTATATGCTCTCTGTCAAAAGTCTCATTCCATATGCATAGAAAGTTCCAAATATTCTTGTCTCTGTGCTTATAGTCCACGGACTTTGCTTAAATTTGAAAACACCAGTGTAACAACTAAAGATAAAAGAAGCTTAATCTTAATCCAATAGTGGGATTCTAGTTATGAAATGGTAGATGTTGCATCCACAACATATTTTGGAGCTAAAAAGAGAAAGATTAAAAGCAATAGCAAGTTTTCGTGTCTTGTGCGTACAAGTATTAACGATAAATAATCATTTTACACAGAAGGAAGTGTTGTCTGCGTCGACAGGAAAGGGCCAATAGGCGTCAGTGTCCACAAGCATGTTGCTTATGTAACCAAAACAAGAGCCGAAGATGAAGCGGTTTGATGTTTAAGCTGTCTGAGAAGCATTTTTATCGGCAAGTAAACTTTTGAAGCTTGAGTTGTTAAATACTGAAAAATATTCATAGATAAATTCAAATTCAAGATAATTCAATTGGAAATGCGTATGAGTAAACCCGATGCCATCGTTTTTTTTACCTGAAGGGAGGGTGTTCAAGCAGACATATCACAGCGCATAGGGTACATTGTAGGGTAGGCGTCTTTGCATAGGCTAAGGCGTAGGTCCAATGCAGAAGTAAAAACCAGGCTTTACGTAGCCAAATGTTTAGTTTAGAGGAGCCTATTTTCATGATTTCGCCTGGGACCCCACAACCTCACTAAAATTATAGAGTACGATACCCAACCCTAATGACAACACATTAAACAGATTGTCCTTTCAGTTTTATTTAAGTGTACTGTCTCAAGGGCCATTTACACAAAAATGTTTTCAACTAAACTAAAAACCTTTTATGCATTTTGTCTGTACGTTTACACAATGGGCCTCATTTATGAAACGAGCGTGCGATTGAAAAGTGGGGGTACGGTCGTTCCCTTCCCAAATGACATTAGCAATAGTGACGTGAGCGGTTGCTACAATCAAATCTCACGACAGGTCTAGGCTCGTCTACTCAAGTTTTGAGAAAGGGTGAAGGTCTGCATACGTTTTACCCTTTTGATAACTGAAAAGGAAGAATTAATTTTTGTTTAACTAATTTCAGATCACTTAAGTGTTTGAAATTATAAGGTTATAGGGTGCTTTGGTGTAAAAAAAAAACTTTCATGAGGTTTTAGGCTGCTGCTTAGATAATTTAGGACAATTAAAATGCATAATTAAAATGCACAACTAATCAATATAATTACAAGCAATTGGTTAGTCTACCTATTTGCATGCTGATAGTTTCTTTGTTTACAAATATTTTTTTACTTGTGTGATGCTCACTTGGGGGGTGGAAGATGCGCACTGGGTCACAGTTTGAAGTTGCCTGGCTTTATGTGGCAGGTTCCAGTCCGCTTTGTGGACACATTTCCACCTAACTTTATTCTATTATTGCGGCATCAAAAAGATCGGTAATTTAGTAAATTAGTAAAAAGTCATTTATCCTTCAGCCATGCGCTTGTCTATCATTGCCCTCGCCCCACAAAGACGTAATATGCACGGGTGTAAAAGGTGTATCTACTGTAAAGGAAGAATGACAAATAGGAAGATAGATAACGTTTTTTCTTACGATTAGATTAGATTAGATTCAACTTTATTGTCATTACACATATACAAGTACAGTGTAACAAAATGTAGTTTAGGTCTAACCAGAAGTGCAATTAGCAAGTGCAGATATACAGTGTGAATAAATACAGAATACAATATTAGGAAAATACTTTACAATGGGCATGTACTATGAAAATATGACAGTCGGTATGTACTATGAACAATATATAGGCTACAGAAGGCTATATACTGTGAACATTAATGTACAGGTGGCTATGAACAGATAACAATATAGACTATACAATAGTGCAAGTGACTTAAGTGTGCATTAATTACAGACATTAGCTACAGGGCTCTAGACTAACTTTTTGCACTGGTGCGCCTAACTTTTTTTCTTAGGTGCACCAGCACAAAAGTTAGGTGCAGCCAAATTTTAGACCGCATCGCATTTAACGCATTTAACATTTACCTGCTTTTACCAGTTAACTTTTTTTTAATGTCAATATAGGCAAAATGTACTTGTAAATGTTTATCTTACAAACATTAAGTTCTTTTTTTTCATCAAATATTTTTGATCATCTCTTTTGATCATCTCTTGTATGTTTTGCGATCGCGGTCCGGCTCGCATGAGCAGCGGAGGGGCGATAATTCCCGGTGCTGCAGACTGGGAGCTCTGTCAACTCACGAAAACATTGTATAAAAAACTTTGCGTGACATAGTTTACACAGGACTGGCGGGAAATGTGCATTGATACTCCTTCATTCTTCATGTTATTTGGTTACTTTGATAGGTCAACTGTCTTTCCCGCGTCCCAGCGCGACATCTGACGGGTTTCCCCAGATCGCATCATATGTCTAGTCAGTAACAATGACGGGTGAAAACACGCAGGTCGCTTCGCGAGCAAATCACGCTGAAGGGAAACGGGGATTTACAAATTGCCCCATTGTGATCCGACAAAATGACGGACGGCCTTCAGATTTTTCGAGAATTTTCAGTTAACGGGACCTCTGGTACACACACGTGCAGGAATGTCTGGACCACGGCCAATCAGAGGGGGGGTCCGCCCTTCACTATCATTGATTGGTTTAGACCACGATATGTGCCTAATGTGTGTCTGTTGTTGAATCAAAGGAAGACTTTCAGAGTTGCGGAGACTTTTTTCTTCAAAAACGGCTGGTTTTTGAAGAAAACCTTCGAACGGCTGGTTGCACCGGTGCGACCTCTGATAATTTTAAGTCGCACCATTGAAAAATAAGGTCGCATGTGCGACTAAATTGGCCGCACTCTAGAGCCCTGAGCTATTAAAGGTACAGTGCAGTAGATGAGTTAATGAGGTTATTAAAGGTACGGTGCAGTAGATGAGTTGCTGCAGTTATTGAAGTTACAGTGCAGTAGATGAGTAAATGCAGTTAGTTATGCAATAGATGCAGTAATGCAATAGATGAGTTACAGTGCATTAGAAAAGTTAGTGTAGTTATTGAATTTACAGTGCAGTAGATGAGTTAATGCAGTTATGAAAATAGTCTATTAGTGCAAATGAGCATTCAGTGTAATATTCCTGGTGTGCAAGTGAGCAGTATAGAGTGAATGACACACTCTACATGCAAATGATGCTATGTGTGTGTAAACAGTCCGGTAGAGCAGATAACATTAAGTACTGGTGTACAGTTCAGTCATGCATGGCAGCCCTGTAGTGCAATGTAAACAATGTAATAGCAGCATTAAAGTTAGAGTTATGAGGGGTAGTGGAATCAGAGCAGAGTTCAATAATGAAACGGTTCTGGGAAAAAAGCTGTTTCCTAGTCTGCTGGTTCTTGCCCGGAAGCACCTGAAGCGCCTACCGGAAGGCAGGAGAGTAAACAGTCTATGAGCGGGGTGTGAGGAGTCCTTGAGAATGCTGCGAGCTCGACGCAGACAGCGTTTCTTCTGGATGTCCTCAATGGAAGGGAGTGTAGTTCCTGTGATGCGCTGGGCTATTTCACCACCTGCTGCAGTGCCTTGCGCTCAGCAACAGAACAGTTCCCGTACCAGACTGTGACACAGTTGGTCAAGATGCTCTCTATCGTGCAGCGATAGAAGTTCACCAGGATAGTTGAAGACAGTTGGTTCTTCTTCAGTGTCCTCAGAAAGAAGAGACGCTGGTGAGCCTTCTTGACCAGGCATGAGGTGTTGGTGGTCCAGGACAGGTCCTCCGAAATATGGGTCCCCAGGAACTTAAAACTGGAAACACGTTCAACAGCCGTCCCGTTAATGTGGATGGGGTCGTGTGTGCTTCCTTTCGCCTTCCTGAAGTCCACGATGATCTCCTTTGTCTTGGAGATGTTAAGGAGCAGGTTGTTGTTTGAGCACCATGTGGCCAGGTGCTGTACCTCCTCCCTGTAAGCAGTCTCATCGTTGTTGCTGACCAATCACTGTTGTATCGTCTGTGAACTTGATGGAGTTAGGTCCATTCACAGGTCTGCAGTCGAGTGTGAAAAGGGATTAGAGAAAGGGGCTCAATACGCAGCCCTGTGGTACACCAGTGTTGAGGGCGATGGTGGTGGAGCAGATGTGGCCTAACCTAACAAGCTGAGGCCTGTTCGTCAGGAAATCCATAATCCAGTTGCAGGTTGAACTGTTAATGCCTATGTTTCCAAGTTTGATGATTAGCTTGGAAGGGATGACGGTATTGAATGCAGAGCTGAAGTCTACAAACAGCATGCGTGCATAAGTGTCCTTATTATCCAGATGTGTGAGCACGGAGTGCAGCTCCATGGACACCGCATCATCTTGGACACATGCGAGCACTTCCGCCCGGCCGTGTGGGGTGCGTAGCATCGGGTGTTTTGGCGATCTCAGGGACGAGTTGGATGTTGCTGATATAACTTCCGGGAAAGCGCAAAACGATATCCAAAAGCTCATGCCGGGTGTACGTTGTGAATGCACAACTGTTCTGAACGAACAGGCCCGAGATAAGCAAGAAAAACACTACATAATTGCTAAAACTGGAGAGACGCTGAGCCTTGCGATGTTCACGCGCCGCTATCTACGCCATTACGTTTAGTTCATTTAGCTTATTTCAGGTCATTTAAATGTTGGAAATTAAAAGGTTGAAGGGTGCTTTTTGTGTAACTTGGTCAAAGTTTGAGGTTACCTTCCTTTGTGTGGCACGTTCCAGTCTGCTTTGTGGGCTGAAGTCTGCTGGTTTTTGCCTCTGACAGATCTGAAAGAGAAGAAAATAAATGAAGCAAACATAAAAGTGCATGTTCTTTATTTAAGAAGCCTGAAATGAAGGATTAGCAGCATTCAATTTTAAAGATCAATCCTGTTTAGAAACATTCTTACCTAAATGAAGAAAGTTGTATAAAAAATATTTTCAAACAAACTTTATAATAATAAAAGAAAAGTAATTTATAAAAGTAAAAAGTAATTTAGCCTTCAGCCATGCGCTTGTCTATCAGTGCCCTCGCCCCACAAAGATGTAATATGCGCGGGTGTAAAAGGTTTATATAATGATATAATTGATTAAGCAGAAAGAAATCAATAGCCTGCAGAATACAAACATTTCCCCGGCTAAGGTACAAAACGGCAATGATAAAGAATTGTGTAGCGTGTATTTTATGTAGTGTTAGGCTAGTGCAGAAAACATATTTAAACATGCACGCCTAGAGAGTTAGAGCTCAATATACTAAACTGAGTTCTCTTTCACGTCTACTTACTCTGAAACGGACAAAGAAAGACGAAATATAATAAAGAGCATAATAAAGATCTCTGTTTATAATGTTCATCATACAACAATTTATCAAGGTACGATCATTTGTACGATGAGATTGGCAGCATACGAATGTTCGATGAATCGCACTTTAACACTGGCGTAAGATGATTTCTGTGCTTGTTTCTACGCTAGATTGATATATGAAGCCAATTTCATTTTGAAAACTCAACTTTTTAAACCGGATTTTTTTATCTTTGTACAGTATATCTAAGAAACATAATATCCTACATACACCTCACTAAAACGCACATATACACCAACAAATGGTACTAAAAAGCGCTTTTTGGTTAAAACTGGTTGTGTAGATGTACCAACAGTCAGTGTGTCATTGCTCACCATTATTGTGTAATTATCATATTTTCTTCAGAAATTCAGGTAAGCTGTTAAACTAAATATTTTGCTTTTCAAGATTTCCATTAAGATAAAGAAACATGAGGATGAGGCTTTATGGATAAGGATTGCATGGGGAGATAACTTCAGCAAACCCAATCACCTCAAGCCAACATATGTTGTTCACCATCTCCATACCTCTTATGTGTTCATCTGCAACCTCATGGCAAAACACAAGATCCTTCTATATCAGGTCACTTTATCCTTGCATTCTTAATCAGTCTACCTCTCTTTACATTTAATATTGTGTTTTCAAAATCAATAATTTCAGTTAAGACTATATTGTTAGCTCTTTAAGGGGGAGGGTACTTGAGCGATCTGTTTGTTTTCTCAGGATTAAATACGATATTATTATTTTTGTTTGTTTTGTGGCTGTGTCTTCTGGTGTTTTAGGCTTTGGTAGTATCCACTAAACACGGGTCAATCAAGGATGCACACCTGAGCAACAGAAGTCTTACTGCAATGAGGACTCTCCTACTGCGACATTATCAGCAGGTAACCCTGTATTTTGCAAAGTTTATTTTTAAATTTATCAAAGTAACAAGTTTTACTATTTTTACCATTACTTGACAATACTTTTTGATAATACTTTTTTGTTTTTTGATAGGTTTTTCCTAACAATCACTCCATGATCTTAGATGAAGGAAACACTTATGCCTCTCGTATGTTCCTGATTATTGATTGCATTAAAACTTATTCACATTCAACATTTGTTTATAAGAACTGTAATGTATTTTTTTTGTTTTGTATTTTGAACATGTTTGTAGTGTAATATTCATTTTGCCTAAAAGCAAACATTTTTCTTAAATAGTTTGTGCTTTACTACTATCCTTTAAAATTGACACATCCTTCTTCCAATGTTTAAGACACTATGTATGCTTTTACTTTAACTGTAATACAGATCCTTGTATTGAAAAGGAACATGCTCCCCATGAAGAAAGAAGGGATCAGTTGGCCTCTGAAGCATTTGGGGACAGCCCTACTCCAAAGCTGGAGACAGCTGTGTATAGAGTATGTGGATGAAATACATTTCTGACCTAACATCCGAGTTAGTGTAGTTATTAATGTACATACTTGTAATAGTATACAGGTAGTTTAAAGTAACCACTCATACAGCTAAACAAGAAGTATTCCATAAAACATTGAGCTTTAATAAACATGCTTCTGTGTTTGTTTCCAGCTCGAGACGAGATACAGAGGAAATGGCAAGACCACCTTGAGTGACAAGGAGGAATTATTCAGAGGGGTTGTTAAGTTCTCAAGCACCAGTCTGCTACATTCCTTGCGACACTGTGTTGCTTCAGGTGAGAGGTGTTAAAGGCCCCGTTTTGTTACCTGTTTTCAAAGCTTTGATTGTGCTTTTTAGGTATTTACCAATGGATGTTCATCTTTCTAGTTTAAAAAAAACGTTTATATTTAGCATATTTCTAGTCTATCGTCCAGCGCTGTCTCTCTTCTCGCAAAACGACTGGATTTCTTCTGGTTTCTTTAAAGTCCCGCCTTCCGAAAAGCTCTGATTGGTAAAGCTGACCAGGTCTGTCATGATTGGTTCCACGCTTGGAGTGTTTGTGTGAAGATGAGTCACTCATACCATATTAGCAAGTTCCGCTCCTCAAGGTGTTGTGATTGGTCGAGCCCCCTCTCAGTGCACGTGAATTAATGAGCTTTGGCTTTTAGCAATAAACAGTAACAATGGCGCCAACTTCACTTTATCAGTTAAAAACATGCGGATCGATCGAAGTGTAACAGAGGTCTGCTAGTGCATAGGCAAACGTCAATCTTTGTTGGAGATGGCGAGGGAAATGACATCAGACCGAATGGCGTCAGACCGGTTATCACTAATAACAGAGTTGGATAATAAAACAAGCAGATTGACAAGGAGACTGCAAGCAGGACTTCATATGAAGTTTCATATAAGTGTTTTAGACTGAGGTATTCACACAATATCAGTGTGTTACACAGAACAGCTTTCACAGCCAATATTAAAGTCATGAAAGCTGTTATTTGACCGCTGGTTAACTTAGAATGTGTGTAGCTGAATTCTTATTACCAGCTATTGGGGGATGTGATGAAAGGGAAAGTAGTTTAGGTCGTAGCTCTGTCAAATGTTACAATCTCTGATAACCAAACACTACTCCAGCGGCTCTTCCTCTTCTCTAAGGCAGACCTTGCCTCTTTTATGATGTATCGCGGGGAACATGCTCTTTAAAGACCTTGGGGGAGGAGAGTTTTAAAGAAAAAGGATACAGGATAAGAGTTAAATATAGCGTAATCTTTGTTTTGATAAAGCGGCTGTCAAAGAAAACAGACTCTTCCCATGTCTGAGGGTGTCGCAACAAGAACTACAACATTGCATAGCATTGCATCTAAAGGTTAATTCCCATAGATTCAACAAATGGAAACATTCTAAATTCTGGTTGACATTGATCCAGAAAACGCCAGAAGGGGTTTTACACTGATCAAACAAACTCTTTACAAATACCTTAAAGCAGCGCTAACACAAGCGGTTTCTGCCAATCTCATATTAGTCTTGAGTACATATAGAGTAGTAATGCATACGTCCTATCTTCGAAGAGTATTAAGTTTGATCACATTTATAAAAAATAGATGCAGCTGTACGATTACTTCCGAAATCATATGGCATGTGGGGGGGCAGGGTGAACTAAAGAACATTGTCAACAAAAAACAGACATCAGTTTCACTCATCGCATGCGGTTCATGTCCGGCATCTTTTAGGACTGGGACGGGTCCGTATATCAGTTTCGCACGATCTCCAAATCCAGCGTTATATCCACAGTTCATACAACATTCATCAGCCAAATGCAGTGAATAAACAAACACCTCAAGTTTGCGAACATATGCTCTCTCTCTCCCGCAAGTGAAAGTGTTGTATGCATGCTCCTTCTCCTACTCTCCTTGCTGTCGCATGGGCATGCCGCATGCTTTTCCAGGAGAATAGTCCAATAAGGGACTTAGAAAAGTTGTTACAAAACAGATTTATATGTTCGAAAAAAACTTTCCGAAACCTGTTCAATCGCTGGGGGAGACTACTGAGCACAGAAATACTACGTAATAGAGCCAACTCGTTTTTTGACAAGTTGACCATGTTAAGCATGAGAAGACAACACGTTTAACATTGTAAAGAAGTCAGAATACATGACACATCATTGCAGCACCACTTCAAGGCAACTTGTAGGGATTGAACACCGGTTGTGAATGTGTGAGGTCGTGTTCAATGTCTATTCCTGATGTTAGATGGATCGTGTTTAGCTATTTCGTTCAAGCAGGGCTGTAATCAAGTCCACCGTTGTCGAGTCCAAGACCAGGACAAGTCAAGATCCCAGTTGGAAGAGGTTTGAGTCCAAGTCAAGACCGAGTCAAATTGAGACTGTCAAGACAGAGGAAAATGACTACAAGACCACTTACTGAACTATTGATACTTTATGTGATGCAAGAGACAGCATATCATCTATTCTATTGTTTGTAATGATCAAATAGCTGATATAATAAGGTCATTTTATCTACTTTAGGTATAGCACTAAAGTCACGAAGCCGAAATGTGTAACTAATAGAAAGTGTAACAAATAACCAGCAAACACTTCCCACTCTTGCACTCATTACTTAGTGTCCCCCAAAATAACAAATATATAAACCACTTTTTATTACTTTTTAAGGAACTTTTTTATCAGACCTCAGCAAGGCTGTGCAGCAATAAACACCTTTTTGTGTGTGTGTGTGTGTGTGTGTGCGTGCGCCCGGGTGTGTGTGTGTTTGCCTTTGACTTAGGCTATATAATATTCAACAAAATTAAGACTGCTATTTAAGTCAAAATCCAAAATTATAATTAAGTGTAGAATTGAATGCAAGTATTGGATAGCAGGATCCTTACCTGAACTGGGTCTGTATCTAATCCTCATACTGTACATGCTTCTCAGTGCCCTTCTCTGTGTTACACAAGTCCATGTTGCACTTGAGAAATATAAGAGATTGGAGCATTTCTTATCCTAGGCTTGCTCGGTGGGGCCTCGTAAGAAGTCCACACAACTCAACTTTATTTATATAATGCTTTTTACAATTTCCATTGTTACAACGCAGATGAGACACATTGAATACAAGTAAAACAACTAAAGGAATATACCTGTAAAAAAGGAAAAAGGTGAAAACACCGAAGACAGACATACCGACATACCCACATACAAAGAGAGAAACACATGTCAAATATTAAACAGATTATACATTTCTATATGCAATATTAATTATGTAAAACTTCTGATTTCTAAAGCAGCCCCCCTGACAGTATGCAAATAGTGGCGAGGAACCCAAAACTCCAATCGAGAAAAAAACTCAGGAGAACCCAGGCCCAACCAGGGGATTCCAGTTCTCCTCTGGCAAAAGTTGCTACCTCTGCACAAGCTTGACAGTGCTTGCACGACAAGGCTTAGTTAAAAAATTAATAAACTTACTATTTCGGAAAATGATAGATTTAAGATTGTCATTAATAATTTAGTAGCATTTGAAATTTTGTGGTGGGGTCCTTTATCCAGCTATATCATCTCAGCTCTTGGTCACCGCTTCCCATTCTCCACAGTGCCATCCGGTCTGGGCATGAACTGCATCCTGCAGTAACCTTGGAACAATTAGACAAGACTGGCTGTTAGTAGAGTACTGTTCTTCACTCTGTGATGCAACAAGTACATCAGTAGTTGTTGGAAGTGTACCTGGTTCCGGTTGATCTAAATAATGCAGCCTAAATCGTTTGAGGATTAATATTGTGGAACTGTAGTGTTTGCAAGATTAAAAAGATGCGTCTTAAGACTAGATTTAAACTGACAGAGTGTGTCTGCCTCCCTGACAGCGCAGGGAAGAATATTCCAAAGTTTAGGCGCTTGCATCACAGAGGTTTGCACATGTCAAGATACATTTTAGTCGACTTGGCTGTCACTCAGCAAATTTGAGTATGGGCCTCCTTCACAGATTTTCTATAGGACTGGGGTCAGTTTACGGTACATGGGCCTGTCCCTCAGCCCCTCAATGCGGTGAAATCATCCTGTAACCGTAGCAGAGGAAAAAGTCCTAAAGCATCATCTTTCCAAAATTGTGCTTCTCTGTGGGCATGGTGTTCATGGAGTCATTGTTAGCATTTCTCTCCCTCCAAAAACAGGAGTCAATTTTGGTCTCGCAGTACTTTCTCCAAAGCCTTTTTTGAATAATTTTGATGTTCATTGTCAAACTTTAGACGAGCCAGGCAGGCCTTCTTGGGGAGGAGGACCTTGCGGGTGCTTAAAGGATTTCAATCCAGTGTTTCCCCTACCATTATATAAGGGGGGCGCCCCGGCCTCCGAACGGCTCGGCCCGCCAACCTTGAAGGTCAAGTAAATTTGGTTTGATTTTCTTTATAGCGCCAGATTACAATTTGTTATTTTATTAAACAAACTAAATAGCCCTTAATTAATATGTTATTTATCTTATTTCCACGATGGCATGTCTTTTCTGTCTGTATTTGCGCGTTTTCAATTATCCCAATGAGTGCGCACGCGCGCGCACACACACACAAACAAACACTAGCGGACAGAGAGTGCGCGGCGGGAAATATGTCGCGTCAATCTGATGAAAACCAGATGAAAATATTTGCGTTTTTTTAAAAGCTCACAGGGAACTGAAGATGGCAAAACTCACTCTACTGCGAGTAGCAGCCGGAGTAGCTCTCCTGCTCCAAGTCTTATGTTGTGTTCAGACCAAACGCGAATGAATCGCGCTATTCGCGCGTAGTTGGACGCTTTAACATTTTAGTTTACTCGCTTCATTCACGCGTCAAATTCGTTTCATTCGCGCGTCAAATTCGCTTCATTCGCACGTCAAATTCACTTCATTGCAGACGCGAATTCGCGTCATGGGAGGGGCTTCTGCCAGCCGGCTCCAGTCCCGTATAGATATATTGCTTAAATTGTGTAAAGATCGTTTTTGACAACTGGCCAGATTGTCCGACCTCCTCACTCACTTTCTTCCGAGCAAGATCCTTTTTATTTCTGTTTCGATAAAAGTAAGATGTATCGTACAGCTCCAGGTATCCACATACAGCAACGATGATTTTGTCCTCCATTGTTGTTTGGGATTTCTGCCTCCCCTCGCAACATCATAATCACCTTACTGCTAGAGCAAGCTACTGATTGGTTAACGCGGCGCGAATTTTCGCCAAAGTTCAGATTTTTCAACTCGCGCGAAACGCGTCATTCGCGCCGCCTCATTCGCGCGATTCGCGCCGCAATTAGGTCTATCTCGTCTTTGCATTGACTTAACATGTAAATCACTCGCGCTTGACGCGCAATTCGTGTTTGGTCTGAACACAACATAAGTGTTGCGCATCCTGCCCCTAACAAGCATTAAAATGTCCCGCGCACGTGATGACGTTCAGAACAGCGCACGTTCACAGCAGTGCTGCGTCTGACAGGATTATTCTCCAATAAATGCATCATAGAAAAAAAAACGTCTCACAAAAAAGCCCATTTAAATTTGTTTATCATATAAATGCATTAACTAACATAAACGAACAATGAATGAGCAATATATTTGTTAGTATTTATAAATCTTTTTTCAGTTGTTATTTAAAAAATAAAACGATTTAAGCTCTGGTCCATTAATATTAACAAATACTTCTATAAATTTAACAAAGGTTATTTGCAAAAGTCCATTTTTTTTAACTTTTACAAAGCATTACCCTCCCAGACAACCAATTTATGTGACATAGATAGATAGATAAATTACATAAAAATAAATGTTCCAATGTTTAGTTTAATGTACAGTTCAAACAATTGTTCAGTTATATATTCACTACTGCCATTAAAAGCCAACCAACCAACCAACTCACCCCCCCCCCCCCAAAGCTGTAAACCTAGGGGAAACACTGCAATCTATTGTGCCATAGCGTGCTACCAATGGTTTGCTTGCTAACTGTGGTCCCAACTGTCTTGAAATCATTAACAAGCTTCTTCCGTGTAGCTCTGGGCTGATCTTATCCTTTCTCATGATGATCTTTACCACATTGAGGTAACTTGCAGGGAGCTCCAGAACAAGTGCAATTTATAGTTATTTAGTTTTTCCAAATAATAACACCAACAGTTGTCTCCTTCTCACCAAGCTTCTGTCTGTAGCCTATTCAAGGTTTGTGCAGGTCTACAATCTTGTCCCTGACATCCTTTAAACGATATTTGGTCTGTGGCATGGTGGTGGAGAGGTTGAAATGGAAGATACAGATTCTGTTCGCAGGCATCATTTATATACATATCAAGCTGATTTAGGCGAACTTTCTTAAAGTGACAGGACTAATCTGTGGTCCATATAGGCAAATAACCTGAGCCTGAATTCTTGCTGGTTGGTAGGGGATCAAATACTTATTTCACTGACTGAATTCAATCAAATCAATTTATAACATTAATATATTTTTTTCCATGATTTCTTTGGTTGATATTTGGTTTCTATCAGTTAAAATAAACCTACCATAAAAATGATAGACCTTTAATTTCTTTGTAAGCAGGCAAGCTTACAAAGTCAGTAGGGGATCACTGTACATGTGCTAAAAACAGACACATTTAATAAAATCTAACTTGCCTTCCAATCAGGTCATAATCCAAGCCGCCCCAATGAAAGATGGCGAGAAGAATGTAACTTTTACCAGTAAACTATCATAGACTTGAAATGTGCAGTACCGCCACCTACCATCTGGAATATGGATTGGCTTTATTTCCGCTTAAATTTTATTTATAAAAAACTCATGCAATTGAAATACTGGAATATGGATTGGCTTTATTTCCGCTTAAATTTTATTTATAAAAAACTCATGCAATTGAACTAAATGGATCTCGCTTGTTTTGCGGCGAGTAATATTTGATGAGTTTGGTTCTAAAACGCTTAAAATCCATTTTGATTAATTTGAGTAAAAATGTGTTTTCTTTACAAAGAAAGTGGCAAGATGACAACCACTATTTTCTGTTTCAAAGTTCACATAGCATCTTTAGATTCTAGTAACATAAAAAATTCTGATCTAGATTTTGATTTCAAAAGATTTATTATAAAAATGAATCGCAAAATGCCATTAATCCATGACTTTTTTTCAAAATGCGAGAAATCCATTGAATCAATATAAAAGTTATTTTTCATATTGAAGCTGTTGAAAATACACAACAAAGTGAGTTGATCCACATATGACAGCCTCTAAACTCAATCCAATACTAATCTTACTTGCAGGCACTGGACTAAAAATACATGCAATCAGTCAATGCTCCTAAAATGTTTTCAACTGGTAATATTTTTATGCTGTAAATTAGTTGCTCGTCGTCTTAATCTCCTCAAGTAAATGATTAGATTTTGATGGATCATGTTTCTTCCCCACCGCAGAAACCAGCACAGGATCATCAATGGTTTGTTTGTTGAACACAAAGTTCAAAGTAGATCAGGGAAACTAAGAGCCGACCATATTCAGAGCACCGCCATTACGGTTTACAATGCGTGGAATGGTGTGCTATGATTGGTTGAGCAGATCTATCGCATTCTGCAGAGAAGAGAGACTGGCGTATATAGCGGTTTGGAAAGATAGGGAGAAAACATGACAGAATAATGCGTACAATTTAAAAGTGACTTTTCAATACCAACCTGATGCAATACTGATTTTTTTTAAATGCTGTTTATCGCGTTTTGGAACCAAACTCTTCATTTAAATCATAAACATACTATGTATTTGTATAAATCTAATAGTTTTAACAATTAACAGATTTATATTGATTCTATGCAATCTGACTACATACATTCTACATACAAAATGATTATTTAAATAATATCAAAAGGATACAAATACTTAATTACAAACTGTGCCAAGATTCATTTTTTGAGTGTGTGCCCAGAATGCGCATGAGTGTTTTTGTGCGGTTCTGGATTGGAATTTTTTTATATCGTGATAGTTTTGTGCAATAAACAGGGATTTATAGTAGTAGTTTTACCTTTACTCTTACTCGAATACATTTTTCTAGTATCTGTACTTAATGAGACTGTATAAACTTTGGGAAAATATGACGTCACTACATTATTAAGCACATGTACTTTCACTGTTGTACAATTCATAATACATTTTCACATGAGTTTAACCTTTAATACAGTACTTAAGTAAATTAAAAGAACAATAATTTTCTACTTTTAAAAAGTAAAAAGTATTAGATTTTAATGTACTCAAATTTTAAAAGGTTATAAAACCAATTTTATTTATGAAATGTAATGAAGTAAAACTTGTACTTGAAAGGAAACATACTTAAGTACCTACCTACCTCTGGCATTAAAATATAAAAATACATGCAATTCTAGATTGATCAGGAAAAAACCGCAGTATAGTCTCAGATTATAGTCATCTGCTAACACTTATAATTATGAGCAATACTGTTTAAAGGAATTGTCTGTGATCTTTTCTCCAAACTTATCAGGTATTATGGGCGAAGACTGTTATCTTGGCAAAACGGTTGTAAAAGGTATTGAATAAAAGGGTACGATTAAATTTGAGCAAAATGACATTGAATATAAAATAAGAATTTTAAATGGGGTGAAAGGCTTAATAAAAAAAGCTTAATGATGCAGATTTATTTTCACAGCCTTCTCTGGTCATATTAACCTAGGGTATGAAAAATTAACTGTATGCTTAATTGTAATTGTAAGTATTTATTTTGGATCCAACATATCATGTGAAAATAAAAAACAAATCAATTTAATAATTAAAAAATATGATGCTGCATTCTTTCACAGAATAAATGTTTTTTTAAATAACATTGTTTTCCTGCTGGTGGTCATGGAATGAGTCCTGCTGATTTAAGAATAAAAGAATAAAATAAAAGCTTTCGTAGTCATATTGTTTTTCCTCCTTTATATTTAGGGTCAAAATAAGGATGCTTTTCAAAAATAAATGGAATAGATTTAAAATAAATTTAGTCCTTACTAATAATTCCTTTTTTCCTCAGCAGGGATGGTTGAAGGTCCAGTTACTCCACTATTGTCTGCCATCACTCAGAAAGGGAGGAATTATTTTGTCATCACAGATAAAGGACCTGGTGTGTCTAGCTAAGTGTCAGTAGAAATTGATGAATGAGGACACAAAGGTTTCATTCGCTGGGACATGCTTTTGCATATACTGTGCATCCGGCAAAGTTGAAAGAAATGATTTGCATGTATTGTCTCTGTATTGTTCATAGTCATGAGAGAAGACTTGACACCGCTGAATTTGCTGAATAGCTGATTGAGCAGCAAAATATAATGTTTTTACAGTTTAATCTAAGTAATACATTTATTAGCATTTTTTATTTTGTTTCTTTAAAAATGATTTTAAATAAAGGATTTGATCATTATATAAAAAATATACTGTGTAATTCCTAGGTTGTTGCTTGTTCTGTACTCTTTGATTGTATTAGTACAAATTGTAAATTTTTAGACCAATTGAATGCTATTACTATTGAATTATTAATCATTTTACCTGATTTTTTAATTATGAATGTAACCTTTAACCAAGTTTATTCACAACAGCCAGATAGTTTGCTTGAATACAGACACGGAAAAAACATGTTTCTATTAAAAAATATTTTTGTACTAATTCCATTATATATTCATTTTTACTATTTTAACTTGCTGAAATACATGTAGAACATTCATATTGTTGTTTATACATATATATATATATACTGTCCAGCTCGAAATTATTCATACCCCTGGCAAATTCTGATTTAAAGTTACTTTTATACAACCAGCAAGTTTTTTTTTGACCGGAAATAACAGTCTTCTCCCAAAAGATAAGATGATGATGTACAAGAGGCATCATTGTGGAAAAAATATTTCTCAGCTTTTATTTACATTTGAACAAAATGTGGCATGTCCAAAATTATTCATACCCTTCTCAATAATCAATAGAAAAGCCTTTATTGACTATTACAGCAATCAAACGCTTCCTATAATTGCTTTTTACATGTCTCCACTGGTATTTTTTGCCGATTCATCTTTAGCGAGGAGCTCCACTGCAAAACGTTGATGTTTTTGTCAGCTAACCATTTCTTCACCACTTTTGCTGTGTGTTTTGGGTTGTTGTCGTGCTGAAATGTCCACTGGTGCCCAAGGCCAAGTTTCTCTGCAGACTGCCTGATGTTGTTGTTGAGAATTCTGATGTATTGCTCCTTTTTCATGGTGCCGTTTACTGTGATTAGGTTCCCTGGTCCACCGGCTGAAAAAACAACACCAAACCATTAGGTTCCCAACACCATGTTTGACAGTGGGGATGGTGTTCTTAGGGTTGAAGGGTTCTCCTGTTTTACGCCAAATGAAGGCTACATCATTGTGGCCAAACAATTCAATTTATTTTTCATCGGAGCATAAAACAGAAGAACAGAAGTCTTCTTCTTTGTCCAGGTGAGCATTTGGAAAGGCCAAGCGGGCTTTTGTGTCATTATCTGGAGAAGTGGTGTCCTCCTTGCTCTGCGTCCGTAGAAACCAGCGGTGTGCAGTGTCCGTTGGACTGTCTGCCTTGAGATATTGCCACCAGCAGAGCCCAGATACATCAGGATGGCCTTGGTGGTGATCCTTCAATTCTTTTTTACCTCTCTCACTATCCTCCTGGCCAGCACAGGTGTCACTTTTGGCTTCCGACCACGTACTCCGAGATTTTTCACAGTGCGGAACGTCTTGTATTTTTTAGATATGGTCTTATAGCCCTTTCCTGACTTGTAAGCAGCCACAATGCGCAGCCACAGGTCCTCAGTGAGCTCCTTCGTCTTAGCCATGACTGTCCACAAACCAACAGCAGAGAGCTTCTGTTTTCACCTGTTGAGTTGATTAAAACAGCTCTTCCCAATGAATCAGGGTAATGAGGATGCTTTAGAACAGCTTGGACTATTTGGAATGTAATAGAATTTAGGATTATCCCATAGACTGTGATGGTTTGCAAAGGGTATGAATAATTTTGGACATGCCACTTTTTGTTCAAATGTAAATAAAAGCTGAGAAATATTTTTTTCCACAATGATGCCTCTTGTACATTGTCTTATTATCTTTGGGGAAAAGCCTGTGTCATTTCCAGTCCAAAAAAACTTGCTGGTTGAATAAAAGTAACTTTAAGTCAGAATTTGCCAGGGGTATGAATAATTTCGGGCTGGACTGTATATATATATATATATATATATATATATATATATATATATATATATATATATATATGAGAATCTGGATTTCGTCCTGTCCTCTACAAATATAGCATCTGTGTCTAGTAGAACATATGTCTATCATATGTATTCATTCATATTAGTATAAGCTTCCTCACTTGTTTAACCTCGTTGAAAGTTGTATCATGTCTTATGCTGTCATATGCTGATATAAGCATCTGTTGTCTCCATCTCAAGGTTCGTAATGATGTCTTGGGACAATTGTTTTGATGCTTAATACGTACTTTGTAATCACATCTGATTGTTTCAGGAGGAATAAGACTAAACATAAAGTCTGGTGATTTTCCACTCTCTAGTGGTTTTATATGACACCTCCTTTTAATCTTATAAATACTAGTCCTTAAACAAATAAACATTGGACTCTGATTGAACAAGCACTTGGTGTCTGTGTCAAACTTTGTCTCCTGATCAGTAACTCTGTGTGTTTCATCGACTAGACTCTTCAACCGTAGAATATTGTTTAGACATGAGGACGTGAGAATTTTACATTCCAACAGCTGGGGGCTCGGCTGTGAAAGCGGGGAAGAGACTCTCTTCTCTCTTAGAACCAAGGAGAACAAAGACCTGTCAAGCGCACTGACGATCGGTCACAGACCTACATTTAAAAGGGGTAAGTGTTTTCTATACAGTTCTTTTTGACTTACAGAAATCAAACGCTTACCCTGTAGGATTCTTGTGGTGTTTCAATTCATGTTAGTGGGAGTTGACTCTCCCATTGTTGTGACAGCGAGGCTGGCAACAGTAATTAATAAAATAATTATTAACGCAAGAATATGAATGTTTTCACTTCATGTTAGTGGAATTTGACTTTCCATTGTTGTAACAGCGCGGCTGGCAACAGTAATTAGTAAAATAATTATTAACGCACGAAGATGAATGGTTATGCAGTCCTGATCACACTGTAATTTGGGATCGAAGTGTGAGCTTTGAAGAGATTTTGTTACTCACAAAAGAAATCTGTTTGATGTTTAGTCTAAAAGATAACATTCTTACAGTTAAAATTGAAAAGATATTATTGATATCACTGTTACTGCATGATATATTGAAATATTGTTGTCAGAAAAAGACGGTGAATTTAATATCCACCTCTGATCACAATATAATACATGCAGTACTGTTGAAACTGTTGGTCGATTGAACACGAGGGTTTTCTCTGATTTGTTTTGTCTGTACTGTCCTTATCACTGTCAGTGTAAGATGGGGAATTCTGTTTCAAGGCCACTGCCGGGCGAAACGCCAGTCGCATTTAAGTACAGAAATAATCAATGGGGGGCTCGCCTCCCCGCCTCACCGGGTGAGTGAGGGAATAAAACCGCAAATTGATATTCCCTATCCGACGGAAGGTTCCTTTTCTGATGAGTGTATGTTTTTGGCAAAAAGCACGGTAAATGAAGGTTGGGGAGACCCAATGTGGGATTATCCATACATGAATAAAGCTTATGCCGTATGGAAAAACATGAAAAAGGTTTGGGATCAGGGTCCCGAAAAACCAAAAATTGTTGATGCAAACCAAAAACGGTTGGCATTAGAGAAGCCGCCTGCATACTTTGTTCCTTGCCAAAACCAGACTTCTCCCTCTGCACCTTCACTGTCGATAAAACCCAAAGTTTCTGTAAAACGTAACACTACAGGTCAAGAACAAACAGTCGAGATAAAACCGCCTAAAAATACAGGGAAACAATTAATTGAAAATAAACCTGGCGCAACTACCAACCCTCAAAATTCAATGGTTTGGGTCAGAGCTGGTAACACATGTAAGACCGATACGAATGTCTGATATGGAAACAATTTGTAAAAGTTTACCTTGCCCACAGCAAGCGGGGAAATATGTGTCGATCTTGCAAACTCACACGAAATATTCACATTTCACAGGTGCTGATTTCCGAGTGGTGTTGCTAAGAACACTCGAGAATGATGTAACTGAGGAAATGCTGATTGAAAAATGTCCCACATTATCTATTGACAATGATAAAATCACCAGCAGCGGTACGGCTGCAAACCCACATGAGTTGTTTTGGGAAACTTCTGCTAATGTTGAAATGTTTTTTACACAGATAAGAGTGTTTCTTGATAAATGTCAAGGGAGTCAACAGGACTTATCTCTAGCAGAAAGCACCAAGCAGACAGCGAGAGAATCAGCTGCTCAATTTTTTGTGCGTTTTTAGAAAGCATGGATTGAAGATTCTAAATTGCCATTAAATAATGACATAATGAATGCTATGTTTACAGGCTATCCGGAAAAGAGGAACACTAAACAAAGTTCTTCTTATTATTAAAATATCAAATTATTCACTCTTCGTGATATGATGCATAAATTAGGCAAGGTTGCTTTTTCTTTTCTGTCTAGTCTACAGGCATCCGTCGATCCTTTGCCAACAGGTGGACAGCCAAGCGGTTCACGAGCGCCTGTTTCCGGGTGCAGCATGCCTACACGGGTAGACTCCATGATTAACCCTTTGTTATGGTCTCAGTTCAAGGATGACACTGGTTTCATTGACATGGAACCTTACAGGGCTAAACTAAAAACTAACAAACCTGTCTACATTAAACAATACCCTTTGTCTAAAGATAAGGAATCAGGTATTACGCCTTTGATTGAAAGTTTTGTCCAGCAGGGGGTCCTCGAACCGACACATTCACCATATACCACACCAATTAATCCTGTTATGAAAGCTGATGGAAAACTTGGAGATTAACTCAAGATTTAAGAGCAGTTAATCAGTTAATCATACCACTCGCACCAATTGTGCCTGATGTTTTGACTGTTATGAATTCAGTGCCGCATTCGCACAAGTATTTCACAGTAATTGATTTGTGTGCAGCTTTTTTCTCTGTACCTGTACACCCAGATACTCAGCCTTTGTTAGCTTTTACATTTAAAGGACAGCAATATTCGTGGACACGCCTTGCTCAGGGATATGTAGATTCACCCGCTGTCTTTTCTGCAGCAGTGCACAAAACTTTGGCCAAAATGACTGATTTGCCTTTATCAGTTTGTGTTCTTCAGTTTGCAGATGACATCCTTGTGTCCGGGGAGACGGAGGTGGACTGCGAAAAAGCTTCGGTGATTGTTTGCAATGTACTTGCAAAGACAGGTTTCAAAGCTTCGAAAGAGAAACTGCAATGGGTCAAAACTAAGGTGACCTATTTGGGACATGTGTTAATGCAGGGTCTCAGAGCAATATCCACAGACAGGGTCCAGCTGATCAGAAAGGTTAAGTCCCCAAGAACAGTGCAGCAGCTACAAAGCTTTCTGGGACTAATTAACTATTGTAGACAGTGGATACCTGACTGCGCGATTCATGACAGGCAACTGAGGGGTCTGATCGATCACAAAGCTCTACCAAACACACCATTGGAGTGGACTGCGGAAGCAGATGAACATTTCAATGCCTTGAAAGCAGCCATCACAACCGCACCAGCATTGGGCCTGCCAGACTACTCCAAGCCTTTTCACTTGCATGTTAGGGAGACAGTGGGTGCGGCTGTGGGGGTCCTATTGCAAGAGCATGGTTCAACATATAGGCCAGTAGCATATATGTCTAAGAAGTTAGATAACATAGTCACAGGTATGCCAGCATGTCTTCGTGCTGTGGCTGCAGCTGCTCTGATTGTACAGATGGCTGAGAAAACTGTGCTGTCACACCCTTTAACATTGTATGCATCCCATCAGGTAGGTGCAATTTTACACAACATGCAAACACAACACATGACAGCGCAACGACGCTCAGGTTACGAGGCTACTCTGCTGGCAACGAAAAATCTTAGCATTCAAACGACAGCAAACATTAATCCTGCTTTGCTGGGTATTTTGGGTATGGTAGACATGGCAGATTTTAATGTTGAACATCATTGCATCCTTGAACTGACAATTCCTTACTGTTTTAGGGTCGATCTGTTGGATACGCCCCTAGAGGGGGGAGAACACATTTACGTTGATGGGTCTTGTTCAAAGCCCTCTGACGGTGTCTACCTCTGTGGCTATGCTGTGGTTGTCCAGCTTCCGTTATCCCTCTGCTTCACTGGGGCTTGTTTATCTAGCAAATGACAGAGACAAAAGCTCTCGCGGTCACGTAAGAATCACGTGATTCGGTTCCTGTTTGCATCGCTGCCAGCGGCTAGTTTGTATCCTCTGACACTTGCTTCACCTCACATTTGTTCCTGGTCTTAATATTAGTGTATTTTACTATCGTTACCTGTCACTGTCGTTGCCGAATTATTTATAACACTATATTCTAAACATATTAATTGAAACTTAACGCCGCTAGCATATTAGCGTGTTACCTTGCCTTCTGTTTACTGTGGAATATCATCTTTCCCTATTTGTCTTGTGGGCTAACTGCTTCTCTTTTTAAGCGTATATACTAAGACTCACCAAGCAACCTTGGTAAGTTAGGTTTGCACTTCATACCCGGTGAGTCATGGCTTCTATTCCTATTGTTGTTACTTGCACCTCATGTCATATGTTTAGCTTAGCTTACTCTGTCAGCGTTGAGGGTTTTACATGTGATAAATGCAGGGAAGTAGTTAGGCTGACGGAGAAGATCTTAGAATTAGAGTCTCGCATCCAATCTTTATTTGAGGAAGCACAAGTGATGTCATTCATGCTAACCCGGGGATACGTGGTTCCTTAGGTCGGAGCGCGGTACAAACCGCGCCCACCCCGTGTGCCATTTTTTTCCCGGAGGTGCATGA
Source organism: Triplophysa tibetana (assembly GCA_008369825.1). Classification (NCBI taxonomy): domain Eukaryota; kingdom Metazoa; phylum Chordata; class Actinopteri; order Cypriniformes; family Nemacheilidae; genus Triplophysa; species Triplophysa tibetana. The sequence goes on from CM017903.1 coordinate 4,809,905, forward strand.
GGAGCTGTGTAAAACTTGGAGCGCGCCACTCACGGACCGCTCCAGTGAAACCAGCTCCGCCTCCCTTACTTCCCTCGATGGTGGGGCAGCCAAAGGCTACGTCGAGACCCCCCGGGTGGAACGTACGACTGCGGTGCATCTGTGCCGCAGACGACTACCACCTGGGGGGAAATCGGCCACGACTACCGTCTAAAGTAGTGCCGCCACTGACAGCGCTCTACGGGCGACCAAGGTGGCGGCACGGGCCCTGGGTCGGACGATGTCCACGGTAGTAGTCCAGGAGAGCAACCCCCGGCTGTACCTTGCGCAGAAGAGTGACACCGAGAAAGTCCGCTTTCTTGATGCACCTGTCTAGCAAGGGGTGTTGTTGGCAACCCCCGGGTGTACTTGCAGCCGATCGCACACTCCACTGGACTGTGCACGGCAACCCGACCTCACGACCTGGCGAGGCGTGCGGTCGTACACATGCGACAGCTGTCACCACTCTGAAACCGACAGTGCGTGCCATTGTCCCGCCAGGCATGCAAAAAGGCGGAGCCAACCTTCCCTCTGGGGACCCCCCGCGACATATGGTTAGCTCCGCCAGCTGACGAACCATCCCCCGTGGGAATGATGAAGCAGACCGTCCCTTTGGTCGCCCTGTCACAGTCCCTGGGAGCTCGAGAGCTGTCCACACTGTCTCACTGGCTAAGGCGGGCGGTCCGTCTTGGTTACTCGATCTAGTTCGCCAGAGACTCTCCCAAGTTTTGGGGCATCATCTCTCCCTCTGTCAGGCAGGGACCCCTCCGTACTTCGGGTAGAGGTCACTACCTTCACCCTTCTGGCAAAACAGGCATCGAGTTCGTCCATCAAACCAAGATGTTCAGTGGGACACGACCCGCACTTCATCGTTCCCAACAAAGACGGCGCATTGCGCCCCATAGGTCTGCATACCCTGAATAAAGCACCTTCACAAAGCTGCCGCTCAGGGTGCTCACGCAGAGGCGCATCCTGACATCTATCAGGTGTCAGGATTGGTTCGTGGCAATCGACCTGATGGCCGCTTACTTACATGTCTCGATCCCCCTTGACACCGGCCGTTCCTACGGTTCGCGTTCGAGGGGCGGGTATATCAGTACAGAGTCCTCCCTTTCGGTCTGTCCCTGTCTCCACGGGTCTTCACGAAGATCGTGGAAGCCGCCCTTTCTCCCATTCAGGAAAAAGGTGTGTGGGTACTAAACTATCTGGACGACTGGCTTATCTTGGCACACTCGCGAGATCTGTTGTGTACACAGAGGGACCTGGTGCTCCGGCATCTAGATCGATTGGGATTTCACTAACATCTCCCCCCCATCACTGAAAGTGTATGTAGTCGCTATCGCCACTCATCACGACTCAGTTGATGGAAAGTTTCTAGGGCAACACGACCTGGTCACCAGGTTCCTAAGGTGTGCGAGAGGGCGGAATCCGCCTCACCTCCCCTCCATACTCTCTTGGGACCCTTACGTGGGTCCAAGAGCCCCTGGGATGTTCCGATCTTCCCCACCTGAGTAAGACAGCCTCCCGCCCGTTGGCGCTCGCTTCCTTCAAGAGGGTAGGGGACCTCCAAGCATTCTTTGTGTCCCCGGATTGCCTTAAATTAGGCCCTGGTAACTCCCACGTTATCCTGAGACCCAGGCCCGGAGAAGTGCCCAAAGTTCCCACTACTCCCCTTTGGGACCAAGTGGTGAACTTGCAGGCGCTCCCCATCGGGGAGGAAGACCCAATCCCATCCGTGTTGTGTCCTGGACCGCACGCAGAGGTTCAGTAGCTCTGACCAGCCCCTTGTCTGTATTGGAGGACAGCAGAAGGGGAAGGCTGTCTCCAAGCAGAGGCCGGCGCACTGGGTCGTGGATGCCGTTTTGACGGCATTCCGATCTCAGAATCTTCCATGCCCACTGAGGGCTTACTCCACACTGGGTATAGCCACCTCCTGGGCACTGGCCAGAAGCGCCTATCTAGCAGACATCTTTAGAGCTGTTGGTTGGGCTACGCCCAAACACCTACACAAGTGTTAAACAATCTTCACGTAAACCCGGTGTCTGCACACGTCCTGCGTGGCGACATGTAGGACTGGCATCCGGGGGGGCGTATGCTTGAGAAAGCACCTTCCCACCCTCCAAGAGGTTGGGTCAGTGTAGTATCTACCTTTCTTCCGGGACTCCATATGACCTATCACACATAGCTGTAACCGGACCTAGTGCTATCGGAAGCAGTAACACCCCCCCGTGGGCTGTTCCGTCTGATATATCCTCATGGCAACGGTTCCCACACATGGTAACCATGAGCTTCCCCAGGTGGGCCTCCACCTCGCGGTTAACTACCCAGTCCGCACGTTCCATGCTTTCTCCTCCAAGGACGAGACCACACCATATTCCTCCCCATGGGTAGGAGGTGGCCTCTGCAGCGCTTCTCTGATTAAGAGAAGCTGCACGCAGGCTTCCTTTTAAACTGATCATCCTGAGGCGGAGACCGGCATGCAAATTTCATTCGCCAAATTTCATTGGCCTTTCTATAGTAGTCAGAGTTGATTGGTTCTCAAGGGCGAACCCCATCTGTCGTTCTCGACACAACGTCTCTTTCCCTCCATCAGGGAACTGAGTCTACATACGTAACCAAGACGTTAAGTTTAGTGCTTTCACATATTTTGTTAATCTTGGCCTTATTCTCTCCACTAATCCTTGAGATTGTGGATGGTAGACACACCCCAATCGTTGTTTTAATCTTAATTGTTGAACACTTGTTTTACAGTTTTTTTGAAAGAAGAGGATCCATTATGTGATTTTGCATGGGAAGCGTGGAAATACTTTTCTAGTCAAGAATTTTAATTACTGTTGCTGCCCCCTCATTGTCTCATGGTGTTGCCTCTAGCCATTTACTGAATCTGTCTATCACAACAAACATATATATTTTGCCTTGTACATTCTTTACCATATCCAAATAGTCCATTACCAAATGTTTAAATGGTCCTTCTGGCACAGGTATAGTATGTGGCCTATTGGTGTAGCTAATGCCTTCCTCCATCAGGGAACTGAGGTTACATACGTAACCAAAAGGTTTCATAAACGCTTATTCTAAGTGCTGGGAGAGTCAGAAACATGGGCTTTGCTCTGAAAACTGCATTATTTTTAAAACTGGTTGTGTGCATAATGGAAAAGTGCGTTTAGCAAAGGATCATAGTCAGTTTTCATAAACGCTCATTCTGAGTGCTGGGAGCGTCAGAAACATGGGCTTTGCTCTGAAAACTGCATTCTGTGTAAAACTGGCTGTGTGCATAATGAAAAAAGCATTTAGCAAAGGATCAGAGTCAGTTTACATAAACGCTTATTTTGAGTGCTGTGAGAGTCAAAAACATGAGAAAAATGCATTTCGTGAAAAACTGGCTGGGGACATAATGAAAATGGGCGTTTAGCAAAGGATCAGAGTCACTTTTCTTAATCGCTCATTCTGAGTGCTGGGAGAGTCAGAAACATGGGCTTTGCTCTGAAAACTGCATTCTTTGTAATATTGTTTGTGTGCATAATGAAAAAGGGCATTTAGCAAAGGATCAGAGTCGTTTTTCATAAACGCTTATTCTGAGTGCTGGGAGCGTCAGAAACATGTCCTTTGCTCTAAAATCTGCATTCTGTGTAAAACTGGCTGGGGACATAATGAAAAAGTGCGTTTAGCAAAGAATCATAGTCAGTTTTCATAAACGCTCATTCTGAGTACTGGGACAGTCAGAAATAGGGGCTTTGCTCTGAAAACTGCATTCTGTGTAAAACTGGCTGTGTGCATGATGAAAAAGGGCGTTTAGCAAAGGATCAGAGTCAGTTTTCATAAACGCTTATTTTGAGTGCTGTGAGAGTCAAAAACATTAGAAAATTGCATTTTGTGAAAAACTGGCTGGGGACATAATGAAAAAGGGCGGTTAGCGAAGGATCAGAGTCAGTTTTCATGAAGGCTCATTCTGATTGCTGGGAGAGTCAGAAATAAGGGCTTTGCACTGAAAACTGCATTATGTGTAAAAATGGCTGTATGCATAATGAAAAAATGCGTTTAACAAAGGATCAGAGTCACTTTTCATAAACGCTTATTTTGAGTGCTGTGAGAGTCAAAAACATGCGAAAATTGCTTTTTGTGAAAAACTGGCTGGGGACATAATGAAAAAGGGCGGTTAGCAAAGGATCAGAGTAATTTTTCATAAACACTTATTCTGAGTGCTGGGAGCTTCAGAAACATGTGCTTTGCTCTAAAAACGGCATTCTGTGTAAAACTGGCTGGGGACATAATGAAAAAGTGCGTTTAGCAAAGGATCATAGTCAGTTTACATAAACGCTCATTCTGAGTACTGGGACAGTCAGAAATAGGGGCTTTGCACTGAAAACAGCATTCTTTTTAAAACTGGCTGGGGACATAATGAAAAAGTGCGTTTAGCAAAGAATCATAGTCAGTTTTCAGAAACGCTCATTCTGGGTGCTGTGAGAGTCAGAAACATGGGCTTTGCTCTGAAAATTGCAATTTGTGAAAAACTGTCTGGGGACATAATGAAAAAAGCTTTTAGCAAAGAATCAGAGTCAGTTTTCAGAAACGCTCATTCTGCGTGCTGTGAGAGTCAGGAAATATGAGATTTTCACTGAAAACTGCATTCTGTGTAAAACTGGCTGTGTGCAAAATGAAAAAGTGCATTCAGCAAAGGATCACAGTCAGTTTTCTTAAACGCTCATTCTGCCTGCTGTGAGTCAGAAACATGGGCTTTGCTCTGAAAATTGCAATTTGTGAAAAACTGGCTGGAGACATAATGAAAAAGTGCGTTTAGCAAAGGATCAGAGTCAGTTTTCATAAACGCTTATTTTGAGTGCTGTGAGAGTCAAAAACATGAGAAAATTGCATTTTGTGAAAAACTGGCTGGGGACATAATGAAAAAGGGCGGTTAGCAAAGGATCAGAGTCAGTTTTCTTAAACGCTCATACTGCCTGCTGTGAGTCAGAAACATGGGCTTTGCTCTGAAAATTGCAATTTGTGAAAAACTGGCTGTGTGCATAATGAAAAAGTGTGTTCAGCAAAGGATCAGAGTCAGTTTTCATAAACGCTTATTTTGAGTGCTGTGAGAGTCAAAAACATGAGAAAATTGCATTTTGTGAAAAACTGGCTGGAGACATAATGAAAAAAGCTTTTAGCAAATGATCAGAGTCAGTTTTCTTTAACGCTCATTCTGCCTGCTGTGAGCGTCAGAAACATGATGTTTTATTAACAAAGTTCGGGAGGAACCTAAGCATATAATCAGCACGCCGTTCCATCACCAGCAATACCGTTTTGCAACAAGCGCCGCTAAAAGACGCACAAGCAAAACAGCAGCTTGTTTATATTGCACATTTCTTCTGGCTTTTCATGAAGTTATTTACATACGGAACCCAAACTCTAAAGGATTTCATCAACACAGGAAGGACACTATGTATTCGATGGATCTTACGGATCTCTAAATCGTTGCAGCCCCTCCACAGGCCCGATCCGTTAAGCATCTCTTACTACATACATCTTCCCCCGCAGCTGCGGGACGTGATTATGTATCTCCTCTGGTTTACATAGCGCTCGTCGCTTCTTTATTCCAAATATAGGAGCCGCCGGCACGTTAGCTCGCTGCTCAAGACATGCGCGCTTGATACGCCAGCGCTGCTAGTGCAAGCTCACCACTACCGGGACAGGAGTGTTTACAAGATAGAACCATTTCGACCTGATCATACGATACGCCAAGCCAATGTCATTGTTTCAACGGAAAGCAAATTTTCTGCCAAGAGTTACAATCATCTTAGGGGAATTACTTATTTCTGTTGTTCCACGCAGTCACTCGATCTATTTCACCCCGAATTCATGGTCTCATTTCCGATTAATCGCATTATATTGCGTATTGTTTATACCGTGTCTGCTTGTTTTTGAATCACCGAACACGCCGTCGCGCAAGAAGCGGGGTGAGTACAATCTTTATACTGTTTCATCTGCCGTAATGCCGTCGCCACGGCTGCCCTCGAGAATGGGATGTCGCTTGTCCAGCCCGAGCAGACTTTTCCGGCACCCGTGCCGTACAGCGAACCAGTGTTGCCAAACTTTTTCATTTTGGAAGTAGCTATAGCCTGCACGAAAAAGTCGTTTAATGTCGCCTGATGACGTCGAGTGCAAACTTGCTCATCAAGTGGGTACTGGCGAGCTAAGCACTTTAGTTCTGATTCATACTTGCACTCTTTCAGCGTTCGTATACAGTGTTTATTTTAAAGGAATCCCAAATGCGAAATCTGATCTGTTCTTAATGTCTTATTTTCCCGTATATGTTGGGCTGACAACAAGACTATGTAATCATGAGTGAACCACACTTTGCAAACCACACACCAGAAGTCACTTTTGTTGAGCAGATTAAATGCTTCCGTGTTCACGCTTGTGCGTCCATAACGTGCATCACGTTTTAAATCGTTTATGCTGAGTAAGACAAACAGCGGGACGCATCAGCTTATTCGCCTGTTGGTATCCTCACAAACTCCATAGTCTCTCGACATTAACACAACCGCATCTGAAATTGAAACCTAGAAGTTGCGTTAAATCCAAATTAATTGATAATGTTCAACCCATCCAGCGTGCAAAACATTTTTGAACATAAAACAGAAAATGTTATTGAGAATGTGTGGGTGACTCTAACATGCTCACCCTCCACATCTCGCCGCTCGTGCACAAGCTAAGCATCATGCACACTCTGGATTACTTCCATCTGCAAACAGTTATATTATAACGGTGACTGCATCACTTTTGATTTAAACTCGATACGGTAGGTTTAACCATCGCTAACAGACCCATGCGTTCATCAAGGTTGCAGAAAACTCGTACGGTCACTAACCTTGCCATGCGACACTCAACATATGCGCATACTTGCCAGACATACGGGTCCCAGGTAGTCCTGGGCGAGAACGAGCCGTTTTTGTTTCTTTTCTGTTTCAGATTCCGACTACACAAGCAGCCGACACTGTTAGCCGCCCAGGCCAGGCTGGCCAGTAACCATCAGGAACCCCGGCTCACCAATTTGTCTCTAGTGTGAAGCTGCAGCAGCTAGAGACACAAGCACTGTTCTCTGGACCACATTTCTACGGCGCCGCTGCCGCGGCTAGCGTGAGCCTGTCTCCGTTAGACGCATAAGCGGCTGCTGTTAGATTCGCCTCTACCGCCCCAGGCTCCTGTCCCGCGGCGCCGGAATCAATTTCTAGCATGAGGCTGCCCCCGCTAGAGTCAAGAGTTCCGGTCCCTGGACCTCATTTCTCCAGCGGCGCTGCCAACGCTAGCGTGAGCATGTCTCCGCACGACGCCAAGCGGCCGCCATACTCTCCCTTCTCTCTCTCCAACAGGCAAGCCATGCATTTTCACTGGCTACGGCAATCGCGATGCCTGCGCCTCAACTTGCACCTGCGTTGGAACCTCCACAAGTCTCCAGCGGAGTCAGAGCGCAGATCTTGGCCCCTTGTCTACTCCTGTACCACCTCATTCGGAGTTGATCTTTCAATGAATCACCCACTGCACAACCTTCTCGATGCCTCTCTCAATTCCATTACTCAGGCAGTTTCCCCCAGGACCCTGCAATCATACCTTACGGCGTGGAGAAGCTTCTAATAATTTCACAGGGCTTTCAGCATTTCCTTCCAGGATTTTTCACTCCTCACCATCATCTCCTTCATCTCATTTCTCAACAATGCCAAAAGCCTTCAGGCCAGCTCCATCAGAGGTAACCTAATCGGTCTCCAGTTCTTCCACAAAGTGATCTTCAACTCTACGTCGCCGGCCATAGCAAGCTCTCAAACATCAATGGTTATCCAGGGCATTCGAAGATCCCAACCCTCCCGTCAGGATGTTAGGAGACCCATACCAAATGTATCTCCACCCTCCGAAAGGGATACCACTCAAAGCATGTTGCCCGCACACTCGACGCCATGTTCACATTGGCGTTCTTCGGTTTTCTACGATGCTCAGAGTTCTCCACAACATCCAAATTTGACCCCGCGGTTCACCCCACAGTGAATGACCTTCAAGTGCTGGATTCAGAGATGATTTCTTACTCGATTAAGCAAAGGAAGACTGACCAGACCAGGAAAGGCCATTTCATCTATGTCTTCAACCTCCAGTCACCGATTCAGCCGTATGGAACACTCCTAGCCTATCTTCGCTACAGACAACCCCGGACAGCAGCCTTATCGGATCCCCGCTTAATCGACGAATATAATCGCCCGGGTTCACGATTCTGGTTCAGAAGCACCTCAAAGCTGTCCTGCTCCAATCAGGAATCCCAGCAGAAAACTTTTCCGGTCACTCCTTCCGCATAGGCGCAGCCACCACAGCCCTCCAAAAGGGTCTATCTCAGCCACAGATCCAAGCCCTAGGCCGGTGGTCATCAGAGGCTTTTAGAAGCTGCATTCGGACGGACTTGTCGCTCATCAGGCAAGACCATCAAACCCTCCTTTCCCATATCGCCAGATAGTCGTGGCTGTCAGTGCAACATCGGCCACGTTGACACAAGACTCCCAAGAAGGTCGTAACCATAGGAAGCGCTGTTGAGCCCGTATTCATTTCGGACGTCAGCACCGCCACACGAATATCTCACGAGGCAACCAGCTCCTCCATATCACAACGTTGGTCTCATCTCGAAGATAGGCTCATCGCAGCGACCGTCCCCTCAGAGGCCTGTGCTTTCAACTATAGCCACGCTACAACAGACACCAATCTCCAGGAAGGCAGTATCTCAGCAGCAACCGCCCCGCAAGGGCCCGAGCTTCCAACTCGTGATCTGCAGCGCAGTCACATCTCGTCATGAAGCCAGTATCGCAGCGCGACCGCCCTGCAAGGGCCCGAGCTTCCAACTCGTGATCTGCAGTGCAGTCACATCTCGTCATGAAGCCAGTATCGCAGCGCGACCGCCCCGCAAGGGCCCGAGCTTCCAACTCGTGATCTGCAGCGCGGTCACATCTCGTCATGAAGCCAGTATCGCAGCGCGACCGCCCTGCAAGGGCCCGAGCTTCCAACTCGTGATCTGCAGCGCAGTCACATCTCGTCATGAAGCCAGTATTGCAGCGCGACCGCCCCACAAGGGCCCGAGCTTCCAACTCGTGATCTGCAGCGCAGTCACATCTCGTCATGAAGCCAGTATCGCAGCGCGACCGCCCTGCAAGGGCCCGAGCTTCCAACTCGTGATCTGCAGCGCAGTCACATCTCGTCATGAAGCCAGTATCGCAGCGCGACCGCCCTGCAAGGGCCCGAGCTTCCAACTCGTGATCTGCAGCGCAGTCACATCTCGTCATGAAGCCACTATCGCAGCGCGACCGCACCGCAAGGGCCCGAGCTTCCAACTCGTGATCTGCAGCGCAGTCACATCTCGTCATGAAGCCAATATCGCAGCACGACCGCCCCACAAGGGCCCGAGCTTCCAACTCGTGATCTGCAGCGCAGTCACATCTCGTCATGAAGCCAGTATCGCAGCGCGACCGCCCCGCAAGGGCCCGAGCTTCCAACTCGTGATCTGCAGCGCAGTCACATCTCCACCCATCATGAAGGCAGTACCGCAGCAGCGAATGCCCCCCAGTGGCAAGAAATTCCATCTAGTAATCTGAATCAGCAGACATCACTCATCACAGAGCCAGTATAGCAGCGCTCCGTGCTTTCAGCTAGTGCACAGCAGCAGAAGACACCAAACGACATGAAGCCTGCAGCTTCAGCCCCACAGTGGCATGAGCTTCCAACAAGTGTTCTGCAGCAGCAGACACCAATCATCATGATGCATGCATCACAGCAGTAACCGCCCCAGCGGGGCCCCATCCTCTCGTAGTTACCTGCTTCCGGATTGCACCTCCGTAACGCCAAGTATGGTTTTTGGGGGGATGTATGCGTACTTCGGCGGATGTTCAGTTTTATCAGCATTTGGGGGGTGTGTTCTGGGCTTGAGCCGGTTCCGAGCCCGGCGCACTTGCCCTGACCAGGGTAGAGTGCTCTGGGTTCGGAAAGATCCGGTGAGCTCGGAGCCCACTCCCTGCACAACACGCCAATACGCATAACATGCATACCCATGCTTTACCAATCTATCCCTATAACGGAGCTGTTTATCTGTGAGGGTGAACTCGTGAAATGGGCTTTGCTCTGAAAATTGCAATTTGTGAAAAACTGTTTGGGGACATAATGAAAAAGTGCGTTTAGCAAAGGATCATAGTCAGTTTTCATAAACGCTCATTCTGAGTTCTGGGAGAGCCAGAAATAAGGGTTTTGCTATGAAAACTGCATTCAGTGTAAAACTGGCTGTGTGCATGATGAAAAAAGGCGTTTAGCAAAGGATCAGAGTCAGTTTTCATAAACGCTTATTTTGAGTGCTGTGAGAGTCAAAAACATGAGAAAATGGCATTTTGTGAAAAACTGAATGGGGACATAATGAAAACTTGCGTTTAGTAAAGGATCATAGTCAGTTTTCATAAACGCTCATTCTGAGTATTGGGAGCGTCAAAAACATGGGCTTTGCTCTGAAAACTGCATTCTGTGTAAAACTGGCTGTGTGCATAATGAAAAAAGCTTTTAGCAAAGGATCAGAGTCAGTTTCAGAAACGCTCATTCTGCGTGCTGTGAGAGTCAGAAACATGGGCTTTGCTCTGAAAATTGCAATTTGTGAAAAACTGAATGGGGACATAATGAAAAAGGGCGGTTAGCAAAGGATCAGAGTCAGTTTTTATAAACGCTCATTCTGAGTGCTGGGAGCGTCAGAAATAAGGGCTTTGCACTGAAAACAGCATTCTTTTTAAAACTGGCTGGGGACATAAAGAAAAGTGTGTTTAGCAAAGGATCAGAGTCAGTTTTCTTAAACGCTTATTCTGCATTCTGTGAGAGTCAGAAACATGGGCTTTGCTCTGAAAATTGCAATTTGTGAAAAACTGGCTGGGGACATAATGAAAAAAGCTTTTAGCAAAGGATCAGAGTCAGTTTTCAGAAACGCTCATTCTGCGTGTATGGTGGTTTTTCTATTATAGTGTTGAGTTTTCTTATATAAAATAATACATTTAGTTAGTTATAAGGTTTCATGTATTCTTATGAAATAATATTGGGCCTCATGTATAAGTATGAGCTAATGAACACCTGCGTGAACAACAAGCATCTTATCTGAACTGCACGTACACCACACATCATTTTTAATAAGGAAGTTTGGGTTGTTGCATAGAGTCAAGGACGCTGGTACCTCTAAACAGTGAGCTCATTTTAACAAAGTTAATGTTATGAGTCTGAGAACTTGAACATCTGCACACACACCAAATATCTTTTAGAACTAAGATTTACAACCCACACAATTTTGTAGGGAAGTCTAATTAAATCCCATACAACCAAGGACACTGGGTAGCTCATTTTCGCTAAACCATGAGCTCATCTTTGATAGAAACATGGTTAAATCATGTATCGTCCGAAACCCCCAGGAAAGTGTCAAGATAAAGAGGCACCTGTTTTTGAGGGGCGCACGCAACCATTAAATCTTAATATGGTAGGCCGGAACTATGAGCGCAGAGGGACGGGCTAATGAAAAAGTGATGTCATATGAACCCTGATTGGAAGAAGACGATGTCATGCACACATGATTGGTTTAAACTGTGATAACAACTTGAAAACAATGTATAAAAGATGGAGTCAGATATGTATTCGTTGGATCACTTCAGATGAACTCTGAATATCCCACTTTGCTTGCCCGGGCAAATAAAGTTTAAACTCTTGGCACCTGGAACCCTTGTCTCTGAGATTTCTTTCTGCGATGGAAGGCCGATTCGCCACGACACGTGCTGTGATAGTCAGGAAATATGAGATTTTCTCTGAAAACTGCATTTTGTGTAAAACTGGCTGTGAGCATAATGAGAAAGTGCGTTTAGCAAAGGATCAGAGTCAGTTTTCTTAAACGCTCATTCTGCCTGCTGTGAGAGTCAGAAACATGGGCTTTGCTCTGAAAATTGCAATTTGTGAAAAACTGAATGGGGACATAATGAAAACTTGCGTTTACTAAAGGATAATAGTCAGTTTTCATAAACGCTCATTCTGAGTATTGGGAGCGTCAGAAACATGGGCTTTGCTCTGAAAACTGCATTCTGTGTAAAACTGGCTGTGTGCATAATGAAAAAAAGCGTTTAGCAAAGGATCAGAGTCATTTTTCATAAACGCTTATTCTGAGTGCTGGGAGCGTCAGAAACATGTGCTTTGCTCTAAAAACTGCATTCTGTGTAAAACTGACTGGGGACATCATGAAAAAGTGCGTCTAGCAAAGGATCAGAGTCATTTTTCATAAACGCTCATTCTGAATACTGGGACAGTCAGAAATAGGGGCTTTGCTCTGAAAACTGCATTCTGTGTAAAACTGGCTGTGTGCATGATGAAAAAGGGCTTTTAGCAAAGGATCAGAGTCAGTTTTCATAAACGCTTATTTTGAGTGCTGTGAGAGTCAAAAACATGAGAAAATGGCATTTTGTGAAAAACTGAATGGGGACATAATGAAAACTTGCGTTTAGTAAAGGATCATAGTCAGTTTTCATAAACGCTCATTCTGAGTATTGGGAGCGTCAGAAACATGGGCTTTGCTTTGAAAACTGCATTCTGTGTAAAACTGGCTGTGTGCATAATGAAAAAAGCTTTTAGCAAAGGATCAGAGTCAGTTTCAGAAACGCTCATTCTGCGTGCTGTGAGAGTCAGAAACATGGGCTTTGCTCTGAAAATTGCAATTTGTGAAAAACTGAATGGGGACATAATGAAAAAGGGCGGTTAGCAAAGGATCAGAGTCAGTTTTTATAAACGCTCATTCTGAGTGCTGGGAGCGTCAGAAATAAGGGCTTTGCACTGAAAACAGCATTCTTTTTAAAACTGGCTGGGGACATAAAGAAAAGTGTGTTTAGCAAAGGATCAGAGTCAGTTTTCTTAAACGCTTATTCTGCATTCTGTGAGAGTCAGAAACATGGGCTATGCTCTGAAAATTGCAATTTGTGAAAAACTGGCTGGGGACATAATGAAAAAAGCTTTTAGCAAAGGATCAGAGTCAGTTTTCAGAAACGCTCATTCTGCGTGTATGGTGGTTTTTCTATTATAGTATTGAGTTTTCTTATATAAAATAATACATTTAGTTAGTTATAAGGTTTCATGTATTCTTATGAAATAATATTGGGCCTCATGTATAAGTATGAGCTAATGAACACCTGCGTGAACAACAAGCATCTTATCTGAACTGCACGTACACCACACATCATTTTTAATAAGGAAGTTTGGGTTGTTGCATAGAGTCAAGGACGCTGGTATCTCTAAACAGTGAGCTCATTTTAACAAAGTTAATGTTATGAGTCTGAGAACTTGAACATCTGCACACACACCAAATATCTATTAGAACTAAGATTTACAACCCACACAATTTTGTAGGGAAGTCTAATTAAATCCCATACAACCAAGGACACTGGGTAGCTCATTTTCGCTAAACCATGAGCTCATCTTTGATAGAAACATGGTTAAATCATGTATCGTCCGAAACCCCCAGGAAAGTGTCAAGATAAAGAGGCACCTGTTTTTGAGGGGCGCACGCAACCATTAAATCTTAATATGGTAGGCCGGAACTATGAGCGCAGAGGGACGGGCTAATGAAAAAGTGATGTCATATGAACCCTGATTGGAAGAAGACGATGTCATGCACACATGATTGGTTTAAACTGTGATAACAACTTGAAAACAATGTATAAAAGATGGAGTCAGATATGTATTCGTTGGATCACTTCAGATGAACTCTGAATATCCCACTTTGCTTGCCCGGGCAAATAAAGTTTAAACTCTTGGCACCTGGAACCCTTGTCTCTGAGATTTCTTTCTGCGATGGACGGCCGATTCGCCACGACACGTGCTGTGATAGTCAGGAAATATGAGATTTTCTCTGAAAACTGCATTTTGTGTAAAACTGGCTGTGAGCATAATGAGAAAGTGCGTTTAGCAAAGGATCAGAGTCAGTTTTCTTAAACGCTCATTCTGCCTGCTGTGAGAGTCAGAAACATGGGCTTTGCTCTGAAAATTGCAATTTGTGAAAAACTGAATGGGGACATAATGAAAACTTGCGTTTACTAAAGGATAATAGTCAGTTTCATAAACGCTCATTCTGAGTATTGGGAGCGTCAGAAACATGGGCTTTGCTCTGAAAACTGCATTCTGTGTAAAACTGGCTGTGTGCATAATGAAAATAGGCGTTTAGCAAAGGATCAGAGTCATTTTTCATAAACGCTTATTCTGAGTGCTGGGAGCGTCAGAAACATGTGCTTTGCTCTAAAAACTGCATTCTGTGTAAAACTGACTGGGGACATCATGAAAAAGTGCGTCTAGCAAAGGATCAGAGTCATTTTTCATAAACGCTCATTCTGAATACTGGGACAGTCAGAAATAGGGGCTTTGCTCTGAAAACTGCATTCTGTGTAAAACTGGCTGTGTGCATGATGAAAAAGGGCTTTTAGCAAAGGATCAGAGTCAGTTTTCATAAACGCTTATTTTGAGCGCTGTGAGAGTCAAAAGCATGAGAAAATTGCAATTTGTGAAAAACTGGGTGGGGACATAATGAAAAAGGGCGGTTAGCAAAGGATCAGAGTCAGTTTTCATGAACGCTCATTCTGAGTGCTGGGAGAGTCAGAAATAAGGGCTTTGCACTGAAAACGAGGGGTTACATAAGGTAACCTAGTTCTATGAATAAGGTCAACACGCCACAGTATGGGTCAGCCTAGCTAAGGATGAGCTGTCAGGAGATGGTATATCAAATAAGCCACGCCCCGCTTGCTACCCCGGGTATAAATACGGGCGTGAGCCACCACCCATTCTCTTTTGCCGAGTAGCGAAAAGTACTCCCCTAGTGACCGCGCCATGTGGCGTGTTGACCTTATTCATAGAACTAGGTTACCTTATGTAACCCCTCGTTCTATTTCATTTCAGTCAACACGCCACAGTATGGGTCAACTGTATACCAGATAAGGTCAGGAGGGGAGAACCAACCCAAGCGGGGCGATAAAAATCAACGAACCTTTTAATGCTGAATATAACATTTATTAGTTACCTTGTTGTGTACACAGGTAAGCAGAGGGCATTCAGCACCTCAACAATATTTACATGTACACACATAATACAGAGGGTGCTCTGCACCTCGGTAATATATATAACACAGTTCATCAGAGGGTCTTCAGCCCCGTGATAATAATTATATAACAGTTAGTCAGAGGGTGTTCAGCACCTTGACAACATAACATTAACTCAGTATATCAGAGGGTGTTCAGCACCATGATAATAATAATTATATAACAGTTAGTCAGAGGGTGTTCAGCACCTTGACAACATAACATTAACTCAGATAATCAGAGGGTGTTCAGCACCTTGATGATATTTATACATAACACAGTTAATCAGAGGGTGTCATCACCTTGACAACCTTACCTTTATACAGTGAAATCAGAAGGTGTTCTGCACCTGGACATCACTTGGACCAGTCCGATCAGGCAGTACTGCTGTCTGCAGGACAGTTGATGAGACCGTCGTAGCCACATCTAGACGGTAAAACTTAGCAAATGTCAGGGATGATGACCATCCTGCTGCTGCGCACACGTCTTCCAGAGGAACCCCATTAAACAATGCCCAGGAGGCGGCCACTACTCCCTGAGGGGGAGGCATCCCAGCGCTTTGATAAGCGAGCTAAATCAGCCTGACAATCCATTTTGACAGCCTCTGCTTGGACACTGCCTGGCCTTGTACCAAGTCTCCAAAACACACAAATAACTGATCGGTATGTCTGATCCGTTGTGTGCAAGATATATATCTTCTCAGTGCCCTGACAGGACAGATTAGATGGATTCTGGCCCCTTCCTCTGAAACGTGAGGAGTCGGATGGAATGGTTCTATCACCAAAGGCCTGGAAACAAAAGAACGTGGCAGAACTTTTGGCAGAAATGAAGGGTTTTGAAGAAGTGATTTAGATGAGCCTTCTTCTCCTCAACTCAACTCAACTTCATTTATATAGCGCTTTTTACAATTTTCATTGTTACAAAGCAGCTGTACATGAGACACACTGAATACAAGTAAAAAAACTAAAGGCATATACCTGTAAAAACAAGAAAAAGGTGAAAACAACAAAGACAGACATACAAATGCTCCACACACACAATATGCAAACATACATACACACACACATTGACATAGACGCACACACACACAGTGAAAGCACACATTGGCGATAAAGGAGAAAGAACTACAGGTCAAATATTAAACGGACTATAAATTCTTATATGCAATATTAATTATGTCTAATTTCTGAATTCTAAAGCAGCCCCCCCGGCCAGGCAGATAGTGCAAAACAATATGCAAACGGTGGTGAGGAACCCAAAACTCCCATCGAGAAAAAAACCTCAGGAGAATCCAGGCCCAACCAGGGGATTCCAGTTCCCCTCTGGCAAAAGCTGCTGCCTCTGCACAAGCTCAACAGTGCTTGCACAACAAGGCTAAATAAAAATAAAAAATGATAGATTTAAGATTATCATTAACAATCTAATAACATTGGAAATGTTGTAGGAAAATCAAATTTATCGCGTCCTTTATCCAGCTCTATCCTCTTAGCTCTTGTCAGGTCACCGCTTCCCATTCTCAGCTCTGCCATCAGGTCTGGGCATTAACTGCATCCTGCGGTAACCTTGGAACAAAGAGACAAGACTGGCTGAGAGTAGAGTACTGTTCTGCACTCTTTGATGCAACAAGTACATCATTTGTTGTTGGATGTGTTCCTGGTTCCGGTTGATCTAAATAATGCAGCCTAAATCCTCTGAGGATTAATATTATGGAGGTGTAGTGTATGCAAGATTAAAAAGATGAGTCTTTAGTCTAGATTTAAACTGACAGAGTGTGTCTGCCTCCCGGACCGTGCAGGGAAGAATATTCCAAAGTTTAGGCGCTAGATAAGAAAAGGATCTACCACCTGCACTTGATTTTGAAATTCTAGGTATTACCAACTGACAGGACGCCTGAGAGCGTAATGTACGTTGAGGTCTGTAATACAATAGAAGTTCATTCAAATACTGCGGCGCTAGACCATGTAGGGCTTTATAGGTAACCAGTGCAAGGTTGACAGAACCGGGGTTATATGCTCATACTTTTTCTCCCAAATGCTCATACATGCATCTCCCAATCTCAAACATGCCGGATGCACAGAAGGCATGAATTTCACTCACCCTCTTCATTGAAGAGATAGACAAGAGAAATGCTGTCTTCAACGTCAGAAATTCCATCCCGAGCTCATGTAGAGGTTCAAAAGGAGGTTCTGCAAGAGCCCTCAAGACAACCCCCAGATCCCATTAGGGAATTAGTCGAGCTCGAGATGGGCAAAGTCTACAAGCCCCCTTGAGATAACGTCTGAGAAGAGGTTGTGACCCCACTGTGCAACCTTCATAGCCCTCATGACGGTCAGATATAGCTGCCACATAGCCTCTCAAGGTTGATTCTGTTACTCCTGTCTCCAGTACAAACTGAAGAAATGAGAGGATGGAATCCACTCCACACGACACTGGGTCTATCTCCAGTGAGTGACACCATCTGGAATACCGTTCCCATCTATAGGCATAAAGTCGCCTTGGGGACGGGGCTTTGGCTGATTGCAATGTTGTCAGGACTGCTGCTCCTAGAGTCCTGGCTGGCTCCCGTCTAGTGGCCAGACATGTAACCTGAACTTCCCTGGAGTCGGGTGGAAGATCTGACCCAGGGCCTGGGAAAGCATATTGTTTGTGACTGGGAGACCCCAAGGTGCTCCTATCAACAACACGATCAAATCGGCCATCCATGGCTGTTGAGGCCAATCCGGTGCCACCAGCAGGAGTCTGGCCTTCAGAGCTCTCACCTTGGCCAGGACTGCAGGCAGTAGTGGGAAAGGAGGAAATGCATACAGGAGCACTGGGGGCCAATCGTTCGCCAGAGCATCCACCCCTAGGGGTCCTCTGGGGCCCATCATCGAATACCACAGGAGACAGTGTGTGTTTTCCTGTGTGGCGAAAAGATCTACGTTGGCTTTCCCGAAACGTAGCCAAATGGCCTCTACCACAGTGGTGTGAAGTCGCCATTCCCCTGGCTTGGGACCCCCCCTGGACAAGAGGTCGGCTGCTACATTGTCCTGTCCTGGCTAGTGTACAGCCCTTAGGGACACACCTCGATAATGTGCCCACAAAAGGAGATCCCCGGCCTTCCTGTGTAGGGGCATTGAACGTACTCCCCCTTGGTGGTTTATGTATGACACAACCGTTGTGTTGTCGGAACGCAGAAGTACTTGAAGTACTTGTCTCACCCGAAGCTGAGGCAGAAAGTGGATCAAAGCTCGAAATACAGCCTCCAACTCCAAGAGGTTGATGTGTACTCCTACCCACAAGGCTTCCCATTCCCCTTGTACTGGGTTGCCTCGCCAGACAGCACCCCAGCCTGTCTGTGAAGCATCTGTCGTTATGGTCTCTCTTGACCATAATGGGCCCATCTTGACTCCTTCCGTCAGGCCTGGAATCGAGAGCCACCATTTTACTGCTGGAAGACAATCCAGGTCTCTGGGGATCAGTCGCTCTCCATTCTCGTATGGACTCACTTTGTACTTTGCGAACCATCGTTGCAATGGGCGCATGTGAAGCAACCCCAATGGCACCACCTGACTGGCTGCCGCCATTAGGCCAAGCAGTCTCCGACTCGTCTTCACCATAACTTGTCTCGATGTGATGAACTCGGACAGGAGGTCCTTCAGTACTGACTGCCTCTGTAGAGTCAGGGACGCTCTCATCACTATCGAATTCAGACTCAAGCCCAGGAATGTCACAACTCTCTTGGGAGTGAGACAACTCTTGCTGGTGTTCAGAGTCAACCCCAATTCCCGCAAGTGGGCTAAAACCAATCCTGTATCGCTCCTGGCCTGCGCCTCTGTAGGGGAACAGATTATCCAATCGTCCAGGTCATTGGCGAGACCTTGGCGACGGAGTGGCGTGAGAGCCGCAGCCATACACTTGGTGAATGTGCGGGGGGCCAATGACAGACCGAAGGGGAGAACGTTGTACTCGTGAGAGTTTCCCTGAAAGTGAAACCTGAGATACTTCTTGTGGTCTCTGTGAATTGGGATGTGGAAGTAGGCATCCTGGAGATCTACTGTCGTGAACCAATCTCCTTCTCTGATGAAGGCGAGAAGGGTTGAAAGACGAAGCATATGGAAACTCAGTCGCTTTAAGTGTCGATTGAATTTTTTGAGATTCAGGATGGGCCGGAGGCCGCCATCCTTCTTCGAAATGAGGAAATAGGTTGAATAAAACCCCTGCTCTATCGCTGAGGGCAGCCGTGTTATAGCTCCCTTTCCTAAAAGCACTGAAACCTCTTCGTCCACAGACCTGCGTTGCAGTTCTCCTGTCAATACAGTAGGAACAATCCCTTGAAATTGTGGTGGTTTTGACTTGAATTGGATTCTGTAGCCGGACTCCAATGTACTCAGTACCCATGGACATCGAGTGCATTGGCTCCAGTACAAGAGATGTTGGCTGGCAAAACGGGGAGTCAGAGGTTGATGACCGTCATGAACGGTTTCTTCCTCCATGCGTCGTGGAGAACTTTGACTGTTGTGTCCTACAAAGGACTGCCGGGCTCCTTGGCTTGGTCCCGTGGGCCCTCTTTGAGCAGCAGAGCGACAATGACCTACGAGTGCCTGGCTTGATGATACAGCTCGAGCCCAGCCGCTACTCCCGGGCAATGTACGCGGACCACGAGTAGCTGGTGCTCTAACCACTGATTGGGTTAGTTCTCTCGTTCTGCGAGACTGTTCCAAGGCAGCTTCTGCCGGAGGACCAAGACCTCTACAGGCACCAGTGGGGCTGCAATGACTGCCATCCAGTCTAGATCCAACAGATTAGCATTAGAAAGCTATACCTGACGACGTGCTTGGACCACATTGGCCATGGATTGCCCCAGGGCTTGGGCGTGTGCACTTGTCCCTCGGAGCAGCAAATCAACCACTCGTAATGATTCAGGGATACTTTCCTCCTCTGTCGAGGAGGAGAACGAATCCTGTAACAGACTCTCCAAATACACCAATAGTAGAGAGTTTGTGCATGCCAGTCGAGCTGACAAGGCAGCGGCCTGATAGGCTTTCCGCAGTTGACTGTCAATCATCCTACACTGCTTCTGAGGGTGTGTAGCATCCCTTCCCGTCATAGGTACAGCCCCTGTCAACATAGCAAATGTTGGTCCGATCTGAGGAGCTGTAGTCAGCCCTTGGTTCGCTGCTCCTGCTAGGTTACCCAGCTGTGTCCTGGGAAGTGCCTTGGGCTTTCCAGGAAGACTGCAACTCAGCTATAAAATCAGGAAGGATTGGCAACCCCTCTGATTTATTACGCTGAGGGCCTCTATCCAACACTGAGGTTGATGTTGAGGCGGCCTGGGGAGGCAGCTTTGCTCGCACAGCTGCTCTGGCGATCACTGCCTTGATTGAAGGGTCCAGAGACATTGCGTCGGAGACCTGGGTAGAGTACTCACCCATGTCGGAGTCAGAAATGTCGTCCATCTCAGAATGCTCGGGGCATTCATCCCTTCCAAACCTGCCAGACGCTACCATCAAAACTTCATCCGGATCGTGGCGCTGCCTTTTCGGTTTTGCAAAACCCAAGCCATGAGGTTCTTTAGCCTCTTGCTGAGCCTCCACCAGAGATTTTAGTGTCTCCTGCATACTTCGCATCTGCGTCTGCAGCTGATCAAGGTCACCTTGTATATGCTTACGCTTGTAAGCTTGTTTACGTCTGACCTTGTCCTCCTGTGGATCCTGTCCCAACTGGAGTGGCTCCGTGTCTGCAGGCATTGCAGAAGTTAAATCTGACTGCCCTTCTTGCATTCTAACAAGGAAAGTCGAACCCAGAAGATGGCTTTTGTTTCCAGAAACAAAGAGGCATCTGTGAGTTGAATAACTGTAGTTCCAACGGCTCCCTGCCAATCAGTAGCTTTCACCCTCACGGGAGAAGAGGCTCCTCTTTGATGGTTATAATTAATGACTGTGAAAACACAACTTTAAATTTAAACAGACATAAACACAAAGGCTAGCAGTAGCATTCCCCTTCGCAGGAGAAGAGGCATTTCTCTGGCAATTATGATCAAGTGATTGTGAAAACAGCACGTATAACTTACCAAAAAGTAAGCCCAAAGACTAGCGGTAGCATACCTCCTCGTGGGTGCAGAGGCTCCGATATTCTTACAACGTGTATGTTTACCAAACAAATTCTAGCGAAAATGCGCTCGTTCCGATCTTATAATCACATATATTCCTGTTAAATACCATAAGGAAATCTTACCGTGAACAGCTTACCTCGATAGCTAGGAGGCAAAAAAGAGAATGGGTGGTGGCTCACGCCCGTATTTATAGCCGGGGTAGCAAGCGGGGCGTGGCTTATTTGATATACCATCTCCTGACAGCTCATCCTTAGCTAGGCTGACCCATACTGTGGCGTGTTGACTGAAATGAAATAGAACAGCATTCTTTTTAAAACTGGCTGGGGACATAATGAAAAAAGTAAGTTTAGCAAAGAATCATAGTCAGTTTTCAGAAACGCTCATTCTGCGTGCTGTGAGAGTCAGGAAATATGAGATTTTCACTGAAAATTACATTTCATGAAAAACTGGCTGGGGACATAATGAAAAAGTGCGTTTAGCAAAGGATCAGAGTCAGTTTTCTTAAACGCTCATTCTGCCTGCTGTGAGAGTCAGAAACATGGGCTTTGCTCTGAAAATTGCAATTTGTGAAAAACTGGCTGGGGACATAATGAAAAAAGTAAGTTTAGCAAAGAATCATAGTCAGTTTTCAGAAACGCTCATTCTGCGTGCTGTGAGAGTCAGGAAATATGAGATTTTCACTGAAAATTGCATTTCGTGAAAAACTGGCTGGGCACATAATGAAAAAGTGCATTTAGCAAAGGATCATAGTCAGTTTTCATAAACGCTCATTCTGAGTTCCGGGAGAGCCAGAAATAAGGGTTTTGCTCTGAAAACTGCATTCTGTATAAAACTGGCTGTGTGCATGATGAAAAAGGGCGTTTAGCAGAGGATCATAGTCAGTTTTCATAAACGCTTATTTTGAGTGCTCTACCGCATCAATTTACTGAAGAAGTGCAGGGCCTCTTAGGAGAAGGTAGTAGGATTCCCCAGTCGTCCAGATAGCGGAAGAGCTGTCAACCACTCAGAAGACTGAACAGCAGTCCTGCAGCCAAGGAGAAGACCACCTTTAGCACCCCCTCGGGTCATTGGCAGTATACGGTCCTGCCCTTCGGTCTTCATGACGCGCCAGCGACGTTCCATCGCATGATGGACATCCTCTTGCGACCCCATCATGACTTTGTGGCTGCCTATATCGACGACCTAGTCATCCAGTCGGGGAGCTAGGAGAAACATCTGGAGCGGTTGCGAAGAGTGCTCATGGAGCTATGGATGGCGGGGCTGACAGCTAATTCGAGAAAATGCCATCTTGGACTGACGGAAGCACAATACCTGGGCTACCGGGTTGGAAGAGGCCTCATCCAGCCCCAACAAAAGAAGGTAGAGGCCATCCGGGAGGCCTAGATGGATATTATTACCCTCAATAAGGCATGTGCTTTCTTGGGCTTAGATGGATATTATAGCTGATACATCCTCAATTTCTCTTCCAAAGCAAGCCCCCTGACCGAGCTGACCAAAAAGGGGAAGCAAGAGAAAGTGAATTGGACCAAGTATACCGAAGCAGCTTTCCAATCCTTCAAGGAAGCCCTGTCCTCATCTCCGGTACTATACCCCCCGCATTTCGGCTGCCCATTTATTGTTGGCTTGGGAGCCGTGCTGTCCCAGATGAGGAATGGAGAAGAACACTCCTGGTATATATCAGTCGGAAACTCAAACCGGCTGAGACAAGTTATGCCACGGTGGAGCGAGAGGCCTGGCTATAAGATGGGCAGTCCTGGAGCTCTGATATTACCTCCTAGGCCGGAGTTTCGCCTTGGTCACAGACCACGCGCCATTACAGTGGATGGCCAAGGCCGAGGAGACCAATGCCCGAATGACCAGGTGTTTTTTGGCGCTCCAGGACTTCCATTTCCGTGTGCTCCACCGGCCAGAGGTCTCCCATGGGAACGCGGACGGCCTGTCGAGGACGTTTTCAGGATGGACATCCCGGTCAGGGTCCTCCACCTCCCCTCCCCCTCAGACACCCCCACGACACCTATACACTCGGTACCGGTTCGACGCTTTGGTGGGGGAGTGTGGCGAGTCGCCCCTGGCACAATCAGTGTCGCCAGGGAAACAGTGGAGATTCCAAACCTGCCGGTCGTCAGCCAAAAATAATACTCGCTACAAGAGGCATGAGCAGAGAAGCTATCAGGAGCTGGTACCTATTGAGTTGCTTGCATCTGGCCCAGCCTCTAGTAGTACGTCACGGCCGGAGACGCCCATCTCCATAGGATCAAATGTTAGTACTGTTGGGTGGAGGAACAACTCAGCGTAACTATCCGTTAATTCAAGCAAATTATATGGTAGTTTTTCTATTATAGTACTAAGTTTTCTAACATAAAATGATACATTTAGTTAGTTATAGGTTTCATGTATTCTTATGAAATAATATTGGGCCTCATGTAAAGTTTGAGGTCTTGAACACCTGCAAGAACAACAAACAGCTTATCTTAACTGCACATACACCACACATAAGTTTTAATAAGGAAGTTTGGTTTGTTGCATAGAGTCAAGGACGCTGGTATCTCTAAACAGTGAGCTAATTTTAACAAAGATAATGTTATGAGTCTGAACACTTGAACATCTGCACACACATCAAATATCATTTAACAGTAAGACGTACAGCCCACACACTTTTGTAGAGAAGTTTAATTAAATCGCATACAAACAAGGACACTGGTAGCTCATTATCGCTAAACCATGAGCTCATTTTGGATAAAAACAAGTGTAAATCATGTATCATCCGAAAACCCCCGGAAAAGTGTCAAGATAAAGGGGCCCTTTTTTTTGAGAGGCTCACGCTACGATCAAATCCTAATATGGTAGGCCGGAACTATGAGTGCAGAGGGACGGGCTAATGAAAAAGTGATGTCATATGAAACCTGATTGGAAGAAGACGATGTCATGCACACATGATTGGTTTAAACTGTGATATCAACTTGAAAACAATGTATAAAAGATGGAGTCAGATATGTATTCGTTGGATCCCTTCAGATGAACTTTGAATATCCCACTTGCCTGGGCAAATAAAGTTTAAACTCTTGGCACCTGGAACCCTTGTCTCTGAGATTTCTTTCTGCGATGGAAGGCCGATTCGCCACAACAATAACGACCCCTTTGGTGACTTGCTTGGCAGCGCGTTCTTTTCCTTGCCACATGCAGCCACAAGCAAAGACAATGAACTCTCGCTGAGGACTTAGCGAGGGGTGAGTACCGTACTGGAGTCCCTCGTATGTGTCGCTATTATTGGTTGATGTATTTTGATTAATTTGCTTTCTTGTCAATTTATTTGTTTGCATTTGTTTCCTTTGCTTTATATGATTTCTTTTGGATTGGTTTATTTAGTTTCACAGACATTCATATATCTGTTTCTTGGTTGGACGCTTATAGGGCAATTCGGTGCTAACAATAGTTTATGTGCACCGGTAGTACGAGATGCTGTAAGGGACGATGATCTGATGTCTCCTGGGAAGCAAGTGATATGTGTAATTGACAGTTTTTATTATGATGTCTTGTATGCTTCTGTTTTGGTTTTGTTGTGTTCTTTTCCTTTCCAGAATTGGGAATTAGTAGTGTTCACAGTGGGGAGGTTTTTGGTGTTCTGGGACGTGAGCGAGCGAGCACAAACGATTGCCGAGTTATTGGAGCGATAGAACGACTACACCCAATTCTGAAGTGGAAGATTTGTGTGTGTATGTTTAGTATTTTAATGCGGTGGATTGTCTGTTTTAATACCATTTATTAAATGCTAGCTGTATTTTAGATTATGTAATATTGTAATAAATTATTTGTCATATATCCTTGCTGTCTGATATCTGTCTCAGCCAATAGTGAACCTGTGTGCTTTTGGTGCTTGTATACTAAATTTTGGGTCCTCGACCCATATCCGAGGTGGCGTAGTCGGATCCTTATCTCTTTGTCTTGCACGTGCATCCGTGCACCGCGCCACCGCCAGAAGTTTCAGCCAATTAAATTGAAGCGCAACGAACTCCGGAGGGCGGGCTCTAACAGAAACCAATGCGCAAATTCAGTTATTGGATGCCATTGTCAGGGCGAACACATTAAAGACTACTGTTATACAATAAAGATGATAAATGTTAAGATTAAAACCTATTTAACTTTTGTGAATTCCGCTGTTGTGAATGAAAACAAACGTTGGTTTGTCACATAATGTTAGATGAGTAATGTGCATTCAACATGCATGCCCTATAAACATAACCGATACCCTATCGTTTAGGATTCAATATGTTGGATTTAATTTAAAATTAAATAAGTTGCAAAACTATTATCACAGGTAATGAAATGACTATATTTTTATTGAATGTACAGTTTTAATATGCCCAAAGAAGGAACGTTTTCGCTCTAAAGTCCTAAACGCACACTTTTGTTTATAATATATGTTGATTTTGGACTTCATAACATTTCAAATGCTTTTAGATTGTTAATGATAATCTTAAATCTATCATTTACCTTATTAAGTTTTTTTTTTTTTTTTTTTTTTTAGCCTTGTTGTGCAAGCACTGTTGAGCTTGTGCAGTGGCAGCAGCTTTTGCGAGAGGGGAACTGGAATCCCCTGGTTGGGCCTGGGTTCTCCTGAGGTTTTTTTTCTCGATGGGAGTTTTGGGTTCCTCACCACCGTTTGCATATTGTTTTGCACTGATCTGCCTGGCCGGGGGGCTGCTTTAGAATTCAGAAATTAGACATAATTAATATTGCATATAAGAATGTATAGTCTATACTTTTTACAGGTATATGCCTTTAGTTGTTTTACTTATATTTAATGTGTCTCATGTACAGCTGCTTTGTAACAATGAAAATTTTTTAAAACAAAAATGTTAATTTTAACCAAACACATACCTATAAATAGTAATACCCGAGAAACAGAAACTTTTGCTGTGTTATTTTAATCATTTCCAGAGCTGTATATAATTCATTTCTGGTGGCATTTATGTTTGCTTGTAGCCGTTTCATAGATAATTTGTGTGGAATCATGCTAACACTTTATGAATGTGCTTTTACTGTATAGATAATGGGCTGTGTGGGTGGAGCATGGCAAGGAAGTGGAGGAATCTGCGCAAGACAACTGGATTAATGTTGACAACAAGACTATTAGATGGCCAAAAAAGGAGAAAAGGCAGCTTTCCTCAATCAACACACAACTCAGTATGACTGGATGACATTCACTTTGGTGAAGCGTAAAATGACAGCAGGTAAGCTTTTGTTAATGAGGGTCATTCCTCTTTGTCAAAAAAAAAATGGAAAGGCAGCCAAATAAGAAAATTAAGTCAAAATTGGGAGTGCTAGAAGAAGATATGATACACCGTGTGTCAAAACGGGATTTATTACCCTAATTTATGGCCCCCTGCTGTGTTTTATGATTATGAACCCCTTTGATCGTGCACTGTGTGTACATTTATGACCCTTTGTTGTTGATCATAAAAGATGTTTGTAATGTCCAGACCTCGCTGTCTCACACCCCCCCCCTTCACAGCGGAAGAGATAAGGAATGGTTTGGTCAATGTTTTGTCAATGACCTCCTGTGAATGAGGGCAATAAAATGTTAAAAGAAAACAAGAACCACTGATGTTAAATAAAATAGATACAAAATTAAATAAGATAAAATTGTCAGGTTGAGTTTTTAAGCTTAAAAATAACTTTTTTAAAACATTATGAACTTTTTTTTTTCAGAATGAATGGTCTTTGACCATAATCTCTATGGATGAAATGACACAAAATGAGTTAAAGAATTAAGAAGAATTGATGATAGAAAAATAGTATTTAACAGAAATAAGATTAAATATTTTGAAGTCAGGTTTTAAGTTTAAAAATAACTTGCCTGTTTTAAAGTGTGATGCATGCAGTCAGTTGTTAAAATTGAAGTTCCAGCTATGTTCGAGGATTCTCTGTCCCCCTTCCTACCCACACACACACAGACCTCCCACCCCCAGAACAAGACAATGCTTTCAGACATGTCTCCCAACACCTGTGTGAAGTCTATCTGATGTGTGTGCATTGTATATTAGAGAGAGAGATAAAATAAATGTTAATGCGTGTGATGTTTCTTCTAAGATCAAGTAAAAAAGTTTATAAAGTCCTGCTCTGGTTCCTGGAGTAATGTCTCGCCTATCTAACCCCACACCACCTGGCAAAATGTTGGTCCCATCCTGCAGGACTTACAGCGGGTGTCTGTCTCGTAACCCAACATGAAACTAGGGGTCTGCCTTCTTATCAATGTGCCATGATATACCTTTTAATTAAAGGAAATGACCCGACATGTTCTTCCTGGTCATGGAGTGTGGGTCCGAATGTGAGTTTTTATTAGACTAAACAAGGCATTATGTGCTCTGACAAAGGTTTAGTGTGCAAGGGTTAAGTCAAAGATTCAATTAAAAAATATGTGTTTTTCATCCTGCCTGATGTTCTTCTGCCTGAGGAAGATGTCGGAGGGTGTCTGCTAGGCATGTAGTGCAAGTTTATTACTGGTCTGCATTCTTGACAACGCTCGTCAATTAGCTTTTGATTAATGAACGTGCCCGACATGTTCTCTCTGCCTGTGCAAAGAAGGCAATCCACATGCCTTAGCACCTCTAAACTTTCAGTTTAACACAACTATAGACTTTAGGAGTTAAGTCAAGGACTTAACAATGTTGTGAGGTTCTGTTCTGGCTGACTTTCTTCTGCCTGAAGATGCCACTGGCCTACCAACCATGGGGGCGGATGAAATTCTAGCAACTTAGGCAGATAAAGGATCTCTTTTTATCCGCACATTAATAACCAAACATGTCAAAATCTGGTTTAGGGTTAAACTTTTAAACCTGAACTTATAGGAAAAAACGTATTTCTACATGTCAATTATGTTTAGTTCTACTCTTTTTTTTTTAATGAATGTTTAGTTTAAGATGATATTTCAAGATCTAAAATAAGGATAGTCCCCTAGTTTATATCTAACCCTAGGTTAAAATATAACTGTTTAGCATTCTTTTCAAAATTCCAGAATGATATCTATTTTTATTTTTTAAAAAATAAGGTTTAGTCTAATAACTTATTTGTATCCTGTTGAGTACAGACAGTGTCACAATGTTTTTTTTTTGTGTATATAGCTTCTGTTAAATAAGTTGTAGTTAAGGATGTGTTTATGTTAATAGGTAAAGAGTTTTTATTTTGAGGGGTCAACCCCTCAACACTCCCACATCCACTTTTTCACAGCTTAACTCCTGAGACTGCGATAGACTGCCGTGAGACTAGAGTAACTAGAGTTTCTTTTTAGTACCAAACCTCTACATTGACAAATTTTGTGTTGTCTATCTGATCTAGCAAGGAAATCAGAGCAGTCCACACAGTAAGTGTTTCTGTTTAACATTATTTTAAGGGCATTTAAAATGTAAGCGTTAAACAAATGGTTAAATGTTTTTCGTGGTTTGCTACAGATCTAAAACTTCTGAACCGGGCTCTGATTTCCTTGCTAGCACATATTGCCTTGTTTAGTCTAATAAAAACTCACATTCGGACCCACACTCCATGACCAGGAAGAACATGTCGGGTCATTTCCTTTAATTAAAAGGTATATCATGGCACATTGATAAGAAGGCAGACCCCCAAAGTCTCAAACACTTTCATCATTTGGCAGGTAAAAGTCTTAAACATGGAAACAACTCATTTTTAAATGAAAACGTCACAAACATAAACATTTCATCTATCTCCCTAAATTATAAACACAACCCCAACAGACAGGTTTCCCTCTGTCTTTGGAGACAGACATCCCGGCTGTCAGGCTGGAACCACCTTTTACCAACTGGAATGGGGGTAGAAACTTAGCAGCGACAGGGGGGACACAACAACAGGTCATAAAAAACACAAACCTAAACATTAATTACCTGGTCGTTAAAACAAACAAACATTCCCTTTGTTTGGAACCAGTTGATAATAAGAAAAAAACTCAAAGTCTCGAACACTTCTCATCATTTGTCACATAAAAGTCAAAACCGACTCGCTCTTAGAAAAAACGTCACCCACTTTCACATTAAATTTATCTCTTTCAAATTTACAAATCACCCACAGCACATCAAGTTACCAGGTTAAAAGACAGCCAGGGTCACAGCTAGGTCTTGGTTTGGGGTGGAAGGGTTTGTGTGGGGAGGAAGGAGGGGGCAGAGGATTCCTCCAACATAGCTAGAACTTTATTTTCATTTGACCTTTTTACTGCATGCGTCACACTTCAACACAGGCAAGTTCTTTTAAACTTAAAACCTGACATTAAAATATTATTTAATCATATTAAATAATACTGAAACCACATATTAAATAATACTGAAACCACATCCTCATCTCTTCTACAAAGAAGGGGTGGGGGGGTGGGAAACAACAAGGTCTGGAAATTACACACACAAAAAAAACCTGAACAACAAAAAGGGTGTCATAAATGCACACTGGATGCACCTGACTGCATGCAAAAGCTTTCAACACAGGCAAGTTATTTTTCATACTCAACTAAACCTTTGATTACCAAGTCATAAAAACACACCAATATAAACTTTGTTTGGGACATGTTGATAAGAAAGACAGACCCCTAGTTTCATGTTGGGTTACGAGACAGACACCCGCTGTAAGTCCTGCAGGATGGGACCAACATTTTGCCAGGTGGTGTGGGGTTAGATAGGCGAGACATTACTCCAGGAACCAGAGCAGGACTTTATAAACTTTTTTACTTGATCTTAGAAGAAACATCACACGCATTAACATTTAATTTATCTCTCTCTCTAATATACAATGCACACACATCAGATAGACTTCACACAGGTGTTGGGAGACATGTCTGAAAGCATTGTCTTGTTCTGGGGGTGGGAGGTCTGTGTGTGTGTGGGTAGGAAGGGGCACAGAGAATCCTCGAACATAGCTGGAACTTCAATTTTAACAACTGACTGCATGCATCACACTTTAAAAAAGGCTAAAAGTTATTTTTAAACTGAAAACCTGACTTCAAAATATTTAATCTTATTTCAGTTAAACACTATTTTTCTATCATCAATTCTTCTTAATTCTTTAACTCATTTTGTGTCATTTCATCCATAGAGATTATGGTTAAAGACCATTCATTCTGAAAAATAAAGTTCATAATGTTTTAAAAAAGTTATTTTTAAGCTTAAAAACCCAACCTGACTATTTTATCTTATTTAATTTTGTATCTATTTTATTTAACATCAGTGCTTCTTGTTTTCTTTAAACTTTTTATTGCCCTCATTCACAGGAGGTCATTGACCAAACATTGACCAAACCATTACTTATCTCTTCCGCTGTGAAGGGGGGGGGGGGGTGTGAGACAGCGAGGTCTGGACATTACAAACATCTTTTATGATCAACAACGTACTCGGTTACTAACGTAACCTCGGTTCCCTGAGATACGGGAACGAGTACTGCGTAGCAGGACGCTATGGGGAAAACACCTTTTTCTCCGATGACTGAAGCTTTATAATAACGCAGTGAATGCTGCACGGCCATTGGTGCATGTAAAGTAAAACTTTACACCTATGGCGATGGCACCCGCCAAAAGGTGCTACGAACAGCACTGCGTGCGCCTGTTCTATGATTCTCCTGATCGTCTGCGGTATAAGAGCGATCGGAGGAACGGCATAGAGGAGCCGGTTGGGCCAGTTGTGGGCCAAGGCGTCCTTGTCCTTAGAAAAATAGGTTAGGCAATGAGTGTTGTCTTCTGAGGCAAAAAGGTCGACTTCTGCCCTGCCGAAGACTTCCCAGATTTTCTGTACCGACCTGGGGTGGAGCGTCCATTCCTCTGAAGGGACATTGCTCCGAGATAGCATATCTGCTCCCTGGTTCAGTCTGCCCGTTACGTGAGTTGCTCTCAGTGAGTGCAGATTACACTGCGCCCATTCCAAGAGGCGAAGTACCAGGGAAAAAAGGCATTTTGTGGAGAGGCCTCCCTGGTGATTTATATAGGACAGCACTGTCATGCTGTCCGATCGGACTAAGACATGACGGTCCCGCAAGACCGGCAGGAAATAGCGAAGGGCCAGCCATACTGCCTGCATTTCCAGGTAGTTGATGTGCAGTCCCTTTTCCTGGATCGACCAGTGGCCGAAGGCAGGTGCACCATCGCACAGAGCTCCCCAACCCGTGTTGGAGGCGTCTGTCGTGATCACCTTGCGTCTGCATGCGGTGCCCAGGGGCACACCCTGCTCCAACCAAGGAAGATCCTTCCATGGGGCTAGAGCAGTTACACAGACTTGATCCACCCAGACGCGTAGGCGTCCATGACGCCAAGCGTGTGGCGGAACTCTTGGTTTCAGCCAGTACTGTAGTGGACGCTACCGAAGAACGCCTAACTGCAGCACTTGAGATGCGGAGGGCATGAGACCCAGCATCTTCTGAAACGACTGGAGGGGGCGTGACGCTGCCAGTGTGAAAGAAGCCGTGAGCTGCTGGATAGCCAAGGCACGGTCTGGCGCGATTCTGGCCGTCACACGACTCGAATCGAAGACCGCCCCCAGGAACGATATATGTTGGCTGGGGGACAGGGAGCTCTTGGCAAAGTTGATTCTCAGCCCAAGGCATTCTAGGTGGCTGAGAAGAAGGGACCTGTGGGACCTTAGTTCTTCCTCTGACTGTGCTAGAACAAGCCAGTCGTTGAGGTAGTTCAGAATGCGGGTTCCCTTCTGCCTGAGAGGGGATAGAGCCGCGTCCATGCACTTCGTGAAAGTGCGAGGAGCTTGAGACAGTCCGAACGGAAGGACCCTGTATTGATATGCAACCCCTTCGTAAGCGAATCTCATGAATCGTCTGTGATGGGGAGCTATCTGGATGTGGAAGTACGCTTCTTTCAGATGCAGGGAGAATAACCAGTCCCCTGGGCATATTTGCGAGAGGATCTGTTTCAGTGTAATCATTCTGAAGCGCCGTTTCATAAGGGCATGGTTCAGATGTCTGAGATCGAGGATGGGGCGGAGACCACCATCCTTTTTGGGTATGAGGAAGTAGCGGCTGTAGAAGCCTGACTCGGTTTGATCTGGAGGAACCAGTTCTATGGCTCCTTTCTCCAGCAAGTTCCTCAGCTCCGTGCGCAGAACGTGTGAATTCGCGGAACCGCGGGGGTCTGCGAGCGAATTGGAGTGAATATCCTCGAGATATTATCCCCATCACCCACGCCGATACCCCGGGTATGGCCTGCCAGGCCTTGGCCCGTATGGCAAGGGGTTGAATGCATTGGGGAGGCAAGCCGCCTTTTGGGGGCTTGACTTCCGCTGAGAGTGGAAGAGGAAGGTTGCTCTTCTTTTTGAAAATGTTTGTGTTTTATTAAAGTGCCCGCTATAACAGCGGTTGGTTGTGCGGGCGTTAGAACAGACCCGGTTTTCACATTGTTGAACAAAAACACATTTTTGCCGGCACCCAGAACAGAATGGGGTGCTTGGGCACACACAAGAGCTTTTTTTGCAAAGCCCTCGACTGCAGGTCCGAAGAGGCCGCTGGCTGAGATCGGAGCGTCGAGGAAGGGGACCTTGTCTGCCTCCTTAATCTCCGTGAGCGTCAGCCATAGATGGCACTCGAGAACCACGAGACTGGCCATTGATCTGCCTATCGCCTGGGCCGTGGCCTTGGTGGCGCGTAGAGCCAGATCCGTCGCACTCCTCAACTCCATGAAGGGCGCACTATCAGTACCGGACTCGTCCATTCCCTGGAGAAGTTTGGCCTGGTACACCTGGAGTACTGCCATGGAATGCAGAGCGGAAGCCGCTTGGCCGGCGGACGAGAATGCGCATCCAGCGAGGGCCGAGGTGGTCTTACACGGCTTGGAGGGGTGAGATGCTTTCGCTTTCCAACCGATGGCCGATGGGGGACCACGGATGTGCGGCCCCAGACTCTTCGAGAGAAGGCTGCTTCTCATAACCTTTTTCCTCTGCGCCATCAGTGGAGGTGAGGGCGGAGGAAGAAGAGGGTCGTAAACGGGCCGAATAGGGGGCGCGCCATGACCTGGTGAGTTCATCATGAACCTCCGGGAAGAATGGTGAAGTCCGCTGCCGAGGGGCTGGGGCGACGCCCCGGCAGAAAACACTCGTCTAAACGGCTGCGAGTTGGTTCCTCCGGAGAGGACCACTATAAGCCCAGCTCTTCCACAGCCTTAGCGAGGACCCGAAAAAGCTCGGAATCCGCGCTAGACGCGTGTTTACTGTGCTCTACAGACGGCGAGGGGGCGGGGTCAAAAATTGAGCCCGATAGCTCCTCCCCGTCTGAAGCCGCTAACGACATGCTGACGTCTTCCTCGAATTCGCTTCCGCCAAACGAGACTACGTCACCGGCGGATGCCGGCGGGCGCAGTCCCGCCTGAGAGAAACGAAACGGTGAAATTTCTCTCTGTGGAGAAGGCGATGCACGCCGAGGGGACGTGAGCCCACCTTTCCCCGAGCACTTAATTCCTCTTCCCCGCTTCTTCGTCCCTGCAGGGTGAAGCGGGAGGGAACGAGGAGCGGAATCGCTCTCTGAAAAGAAAGCTATCCGCGAGCGCAGAGAGGAGAGACTGATGCTCTCACAGTGAGGGCATTCCGTCTCTCCGAGTGCGTCTTGAGCATGGGAAACTCCCAAGCATGAGACACACTCACCGTGACCATCAGCGGCATGGAGGCGGACCCCACACTAGTGACAGGGACGGCGCGGCATTTGAAACAAAGCCGCAGGAAATTTGCTCGGAAATTTGCCTTTTAGGGCTTTTGCCGGATAGCGGCAGGGAAAAGGATACAGCGCTGCTAAAACCAGCGGAATCGCTGAGCAGAGAGGTCCAGTCCGCTGCAAGGCTTTTTCGACGGCGAAGCTATCAGTCCGTGTAGCGAAGTAGATGTCGTCGCTGAAGGAGAAGAGATCTTAGGATCCTACGGCGATGTGTCTGCTTATATACCCATAAGCCCCGCCCCTTTTGGCGGGTGTCATCGCCATAGGTCCGTGCAGCTTCGCAGCCATTGGCGTAAAGTTTTACTTTACACGCACCAATGGCCGTGCAGCATTCACTGCGTTATTATAAAGCTTCAGTCGTCTGAGAAAAAGGAGTTTTCCCCATAGCGTCCTGCTACGCAGTACGAGTGAAGTATTGATAGGGAACAAAGGGTCATAAATGTACACACGGTGCACGATCAAAGGGGGTCATAATCATAAAACACAGCAGGGGGCCATAAATTAGGGTAATAAATGACGTTTTGACACACGGTGTATCATATCTTCTTCTAGTGCTCCAGTCAGGATTTTTGGCCCGATCATTGATCCTTGAACACAGGAAGCTGTATTGGCCGAGCACCCTTTCTCAAAATACTTGAAGTAGAATCATTTTTATTGTAATTCTATTGTCTGTGACTTTAACCTTACAGTTAGCATTCATGAATGCGATGATTATGACCTGAAAAGCCATGTCGTGGAGGAAAATGAGGAAGTAGATGGGAGGACAAAACCAAACGCAAGTATGATGACTATGTTCTTGGTATGCTTCTATAATTGTTGAATCCGTCTTGATGAGAATCATTATCTGTACACTGAATTCATATGGTGCACTCAAGGTCATGTTTTTTAAACTGGCAATTCATGCTCGTTATAAAATATGTTATTTTGTACAGTTACAGAATCTGAGGATTTAGAGGACAAATAAGAGAACATGACAGGTAATGGTTTCACAAACTGTTGACATCCCACCACACCTAAGTATTATTATAGAATTGCAACGTTTTAAGATTGCCAAGTGAATGCTCATTATTTTTATGATTGATGCTTTCATTTATTTTATATATTTCATCTGTCTAGGTGCCATTATAAAGGCACCCTCCTTTCCCATTTCACCAACAAAGGTGGCAAAGTCCATTCAGATGGAGTCTACTGGATCAAACTAAATAGCGTTATGGTCTTTATCATATATATACGGCGGCATGTCATTTTAGTCTCTACGTTTACAATTCTCATTTGCTCTCCGTATCGAGTTCCGCCCCGATGCGTGCGCGCACACAGACACGTGCGCTGCGCTCACATACCGGTAAGCACACTCCCACCAGCAGACAGGGAGTCGCGTTTACCACCTGAAAAGCAAGCAGATAAAAACAATGAAAATGGCTGAGTACAGAAATGACGCACGCAACCCCTGAGAAGCCAGTCCAGTCACCACCGGATGATAGGTTTTCACCTAGCTTGGCTTCGTTCCATCCGCGAGACAGAATGAACCATTCACATCATCAGACTATTTATGTAGTTTGAATTGAACAGCGCGTCTGAGTTGTACACATCACGCACAATCAGGGAAATTTATGTTGACAATATTTGGCTGATATCTTACAATATCTTCATATAGCTCCAAACGCACTTCATTTTAACTCTTTCCACTCCGTGAACGCTCCTTCTCCCGCCAAAGACGCGTGGTATATAAAGACCTGCAGACACCAAGAACAGGTAAATAAATGGACACATAATTAAACAAAATGCAGCACTAATAAAGTATCCTGTCAGTCAGTCTACTGTTTGGTATATAGGTTTGTGACATTATAAATCATAATGCATGTCTTGTATCTAGATTTAGCATTAATGATATTAACAATATCAATAGCATTAATTATCAGCATGTTGAGAGCATTTCATAATAAATCATGTTTTAATTGGAAATTATTTAGAATCAGTTCTAGTATCTACTTTGTAAGTACTTCTGCTCATGATAAATTCATTTCAGTTGTTACATTTCGCTGTCTGTAGTTTTATTAAATATTCAAAAAGGCCACTAGGACTTCGCTTTAGCACCAGAGTCTACACACTGTGGCTATCAGAATATAAAATAAATGGCCTGATAAAACATTAGATGTTCACTTTTTATACACATATTCGACTGGCCTCAATTGATTAAATGTTATTTATTTTAAAAAGTATTGTCCGGACGTCCGCCCCAAAGAAAAAATAGAGACCGCACATACCACCACCCTTAAGTCGTAAACCTACACTGTAAAAAATTCCGCCGTAATTTTACGGTAAAACACTGGCAGCAGGGTTTCCAGCTGCGTACCGTTATTTTAGGGTTGCACTGATTTACGGCTTTCTGTAAATGAACGGTAAAGTACTGGCAGAAGGGTTTCCAGCTGCGTACCGTAATTTTACAGTTTTAATAAATTACATATTTTCAGTAAATTAACGGTAAAATACTGGCAGCAGGGTTTCTGAATGAATGCTTTTTATTTAACTAAATTAAACAACAGACTGGCAAAGATGAGAAGAGGAACCATAAAATTACCAAACAGATATTGTGCAAAAAGGACCAAGTCTATAGACATATTTAAACAGTTTAAAATGTATTATTATTTCTCCAAACACAGATATCGTGCATAGACATATCTAAAAACTTTTTAAAAAATGTAATTCATTGTTTTAGTAAAGCTTGAACAATAAAAAACTTTAGAAAAAAAGCTTGAAATTCATTGTTTTAATAAAACTTGAACAGGCAAAGAACATTCCGCCATCTGTGACTAACTCCACATGCAGGTCTGGTAGTCTGAAAGATAAACATAGAAAAAAAACTAAGTAGAGTGTCTAAACCAGGGAAAGCTACTGTCTTGTCCAAAAACACTCACTGATATTAAAGGCATAGTGTTTATGGTGTACTTTAAATTTAAAGTGTCAAAAGGGGGTTTATGTATAATAAACAATAATGATTTTTTTTTTATTTAAACTCGTTTGGATGTAGTTTTAGTGTTTATTTTTCCTTGCCTCACCCTTAAACTTGGTGGCATCAGTACTTATTGATTCATTTAATCTGCTTATTTATTGAGATTGCATTGGTCAAAAACAAACTAATAATTCTCCATTATTATTTATTAATTATTTTCTTTTTGTGGCGGGCAAGTAACAATTTAGAAATGAATGAATCCATTATCATCGTCATAATCGTGCAACCGTGATTATTCCTCAGACTATAATTGTACCAACAAAATCTATAAAAGTTGCATGCCTATTCCATTGCAACACCAGCGCCTAGCAGCAGCCCTATGTGACAGCCATTTTGGGGTGAAAGCAACTCGGCAAAAGCTTTGGTCCTATACAATTAGCGAAAGGACGAATAAAAGCGATGTCTTTTTTTTATCTTTATCTGGAGCGAGGTTTTGTATGGTGTCCCTTCCGGAACGCAAGCCCTTTTTAAAAGAATGCGCAATGTGATGACGTCACATGGCACATCTTTTGGGAAATTATGCAGAATATACAGTGTTTCCCCTAGGTTTACAGCTTTGGGTTGGTTGGTTAGGGAAAATTGACATTCATTCTTTATGTGCTATCTATCTATCTATCTATCTATCTATCTATCTATGTCACATAAATTTGTTGTCTGGGAGGGTAACGCTTTGTAAAAGTTAAAAAATGTTAACATAAGATATCTCTTAAAAAAATAAAAAAAATGTTTTGAAATCTTTTTAAAATTTACTTTTGCAAATAACCTTTGTTAAATTTATAGAAGTATTTGTTAATATTAATGGACCAGAGCTTAAATAGTTTTATTTTTTAACTAACAACTAAAAAAAGATTTATAAATACTAAAAAATATATTGCTCATTCATTGTTTGTTAATGTTAGTTAATACATTTATACGATAAACAAATTTTAAATGGGCTTTTTTTGTGAGTTTTTTTTTTTATGATGCATTTATTGGAGAATAATTTCTTTCAATCGCAGCACTGCTGTGAACGCGCGCTGTTCTGAACATCATCACGTGCGCAGGACATTCCCATACAACACAGAGCGGCCTGCATAGCGTATTAAATATCTCTTGTCTTATTTAATCAGCAGATTTACAATGTCCTGACTAAAAACATTTTAAACACGCATATGTAAATAGTAAGCGGCATGTAATTCATTAATATACATTTTACTTGTCATCCGGTGATGACTGGACTTTTGATGCTCGTCAGGGGTAGGATGCGCAACACTTAGACTTGGAGCAGGAGAGCTCCTCCGGCTGCTACTCGCAGTAGAGTGAGTGTTGCCATCTTCAGTTCCCTGTGAGCGCTAAAAAACGCAAATATTTTCATCTGGTTTTCATCTGATTGACGCGACATATTTCCCGCCGCGCGCTCGCTGTCCACTAGTGTTTGTTTGTGTGTGAGTGTGCACGCGTGGGATAATTGTATACGCGCAAACACAGACAGAAAAGACATGCCATCGGAGAAAAAAGATAAATAACACATTAGATTGGCTATTTAGTTTGTTTAATAACATAACAAATTGTAATCTGGCGCTATAAGGAAAATCAAATCAAATTTACTTGACGTTCAAGGGTGGCGGGGCGAGCCGTTAGGAGGGCAGGGCACCCCCCTTATACAATGGTAGGGGAAACACTGATATACATTTTGCAAGTTGCCACAAATTGTGCTGACTTTTTGATTTTGCGTTTATAACTCGGCAATCGCAGAATTCCTGCACGGCCTGAATAATTTTTTAACTGAAAACAGGTATAGAAATGTGCGCGTGTATGTGTGTGTGTGTGCGCGCGCAAGTTTACTTACCTAAATGAAATCCCACTCGAAATCCATGAGATTCTTCAGTAGAGAGGCAACCTTGGGATTAACTGTTGAGTATTTTTTATTCACCACCTTGCCGGTCTTCTTGGAGACTAACTTTCCTCTGCAGGTCTTGGAGCCTCGCTCTGGATTAATTCCAATGAAGCGTCTAAGGATGTACAATAAATTTCCACAGAACACAATAATCATTTTTTAATCATATCGATTGAAGAATTTAGAAAAAAAAGTAAAGTTTACTAAAAAGTAAAAGGATGGAAAACTCTTAAAGGTCATACCTTTGAAGAAATTCTAATGTGCAACAAGCCTCCTCCTGATACTGCAGATTGAAGATGTAGTACACAGCAAACGTAGTTGCAACTGCAGTCAAAAAGTTTGACTGCACACACTCACAAATAATATGCCCCTCTAGACTTATCATCCATCGTACAGCATTTGCCTGCCCTCCAATGTCTAAAATGAAAATAAAGAAAATTAACATTTTTTATATACTATAATTTCAAAGAACTGCCTTTAAGATTGCTTAATTTTAACGACTGGTTATCAAAGATATGCTTCTAGAGTTTTTGCATCTCAACAATTTGTTGTTTCTACTTCGCCAAATCCTAATGGGACACTAACCGAGCAAAATCAGACGAGGACTCCCAGGTAGATTAAGTG
Organism: Triplophysa tibetana; assembly: GCA_008369825.1. NCBI lineage: Eukaryota > Metazoa > Chordata > Actinopteri > Cypriniformes > Nemacheilidae > Triplophysa > Triplophysa tibetana. The sequence goes on from CM017903.1 coordinate 4,849,357, forward strand.
TCTTCTCAACATCAGATGAAGATGCAGCAACCTGTAGAGAAAACACAATACATGGAAAAACATAAAAAATTACCTCAATACATCAACTTGCAGTGGAAAGAAAATGTAACACTCACGTCTGCATGCAACACAAGTCCATCTTCATGTTCCTGAAAATGGGACAGCAGAAGATTGATAAGCAGTTGGGCCATCTCCGTGTTATCAGCCTGGGAAAGAACAGTTTTCATCTTTTCATTCTTTGATCCATTCCTAAAAAACCTCGATGATGGCCTTTCCACATTCTTTAATGGACATTTCGAATGCATTCACAGCATCAATGTCAGTGAGCAACTGAAAGTGGGCACAGATAGACATCTGGTGGAAGAGGTAAGGCCACAGACTACTTATCTCTTCAACTGAAGGTGCTGGTGTGGAATTTATTTGCTGACGCAGAAGACAGAATGAAGTCTCCATTAGTTTCCTTACTTCTTCTTTCTCTACACCAGCATTCCCCTCACGGCTATAAATGTCCACTAGTCGCTGACGTTTAGTCTCTATTGTGTCCGCTGTCTCTTCAGATGGAAGCTGTGGTTCAAATCTTACACAGCCATAGATGTCAGTTGGCCCTCTCTTGCATCCAGTGTTTGGCTTTGCTCTGTGGCATTCAATGCTGCTCTCACGGTTCACATTTTCAACTCTTGCCTTCACTTGTAGGAGGAGTGATGTATATCCCCCTCCTATTAACAAGCCACTTGGAAATTTGTCTCCAAAACTGTTGGGATACTCTCTTACAATCTTTTGGCAGACAGTAAGACATTGAGCTCTTGTAGGACAAAGTTCGAACCTGCGCATCTCATCAACCAGAATTCGTACCATTTGCCGCCTTTCAGCAGGTTTAGGCCTTTTTCCTGCAGAGATTGCTGAACGGATTTCAGAAGGCATCTTGTCCCAAGGGACTTGAAATATTTCAGGCCACATCTTTGAAATGCCAGACATTTGTGTAGAGTTCAGGTTTGGCCTGGCTGTCTCGGAGTGGGATGTTAGGTGAGATAGTCCACAGGTTGCACTTGAAAGAGAAGATGATGAGGAACATGCTGATGGACCAGGCACCGCTTCTAAATCCAGAGTAACTGATGAGGAACATGCTGAACATCTCCGTTTCTGAAATGATACAAAGTATCAAAGCACACATTGAAATTGAGTTCAAAAGAATTAAGATCTTATATATTTCCCATTTACCCTATTACAGATCATAAAAATATTCTGACAGTATTACAAAAAAGCACACATAAAGGAAACAAATTCCATTAAAACACTAGAAACTTTAACTATGGACCAAAAAATGTATTTTGTTAGAATCAATGTTTTACATAACTAGGGTACATACAGTACATTTGGATAAGACAAGGATTTAAATGTCTTTGTTTCATACCTGATTTAAACATTTGAAGAAGCTTTCTGACTTGAATTACAGGTAACATATTGCTAAGGTCTTCCTGCTGAACATATTTGAGATCATCTTTGCATTGTAGTCCACAGCTTTGAAGGTTGGAAATGATCTGTTCCAGAATGTCTGATGACATAGTGGGCAATGCTCTAAGAATGATTTCTTTAACTTCTTCAAGCCAGGTATTCATTGCTCTACAGAAAATAGAAAAGAGTGGTGAAGAATTAGTGCAGGGATGCCACACACACTGTACTCAGGCAATGGGTAGTAATCCAACATATTCCTGAGATCCACACAGGACATTCTCTCTGATGGTGTAGTACTGTAAACTCCCATGTTCGGAAAGGATACAGCTTGATGCTCCTGAGTTACAAAGTGTATAGAGACACCGCGATGAATGAGAATTAGCTTGATTTTTCCAACAACAAGCCCCTCATCAAAATCCCTGATCAATACAAACATGTTTTTTTTGTATTTTGTGCCTCTCACTGTAATATCATTGGCTACCTCAGTGTTTGTAGGCTCAAAGTTCATAACTGAAACTGAGCGCCTGATGTCTTCACTGTAATCACCAGGATAAAACTCTGTGCTTTTCTCTACTTCAATGTCTTGTGGGAAGTAGCTGCCAGCATAAAGATATGCCTGAAGAAGCTGATGTTTCTCAGCGAGTGTTCCACATAGGTTCTTAAAGTTATGCGATTTTCGAGCACACTGTTTAAAATATGTATGTTTGCTCTCAAAGCGCAGTGTCCACAAACGAATTAAAGGGCCAAAGTGAAAAATCAAGTCAGGATAGTGACTGATAAAATGGTGTTTTGGTTTGAGTGGGTGACTGGGAAAAGAGATCCATCGAGTATGCAAATACTCATCAATTAGAACTTGTAGGTAAGCTATCTGACCAGCTGAAACAGCAGGTGCACATATAAGTTCCACCATTTCTCGTAGCTGCAAAACCAGCTGCCATGTTTCATTTTCAGATGGGTTTTCGATCTTGTCTCCGATCAAACCTGGCAACATCTTAAGAAAGCACCAGTTTTGTACTGCATGACCAGAAAGTTTGTCACTTCCTGGAACAACATTACTGGGTTTGTTGTTAGCATCATTACCCAAATAGGAAAAATGATTTATTCGCCGATTTAAATCCTGGTAAGTAAACCGCTTCTCCACTGTGACAAAATGATGAATATACAAAGCTAAATCATATGATGCAACACCTTCAAAAATATCATGGCCAAGACAGGGGGGTAGCCCAGGCTGACATACATGAAAATAACTAAGGCAATTGAACACCGAGTCAAATTTGACACCTCCAGTTGCACTGGATGTAACATTGCTTGTCTGACTTTGAACAAGATCCCTATATGACTGTACAGTGCGTTTACTTCCTTCGCATAATGGATCTTTTTTAAATGTCTCCCTATCAATAGTGCAGTATCTGCAAAAATTCAGACTTTTTGAGAAATTTTCCACAAATCCACCAATGTTATGGGAACCTAGATTATCCCCACAAATCGCTGATAAAGTTCCCCGGCATACTGTTCCATTAGGCAAAGTAATGCCACTTACCTCAATGTCTTTAAGATCTTTGATGAGATGGCTAAAGACTTTCTCTTGGCCAAAAAACCTGTAGTCCTGCTCCCTGCAAAGCAAAACAAGCTGCATCTGGTCAATGCGTGATCTATGATGTGGAGGAATGTCTGCAAGAGTTGCATATACACAAAGCAATTTATGCTTTTTCCTTCCAGATCCTAGAGGGTTTGCTACTTCCAAAGCATCCTGATAAAGGATTAAGCTGAAGGATGAGGCATCTGTTTTGAGCAACTTATTACCTGTTAAATTGCTGCCATCCCATAAATCTTGAAGAACTTCTTGTGAATGAACAGCAGAATACACATGTTTGCGATGTTCTCTAACTGCATCTATCTGTAATAGAGAACCAATTGTTTCTTTAATCGGAACATATTGAGCAAAACACTCCTTGCCTGCATCATTTGTCCCAAGACAAATTGGAACTGGTGCTACAAAGTTGAAGGTGTTTTTGAAAAATGTCTTTCTTCTCTGATCAATTTTAAGCGTTTGTGAATTGCACGTCTGAAAAAGTTCTAAAATAGTATTTATATCTGCTTCTCCAAGCTTCAATACAGTCAACTTTTCTCTCAATTTAAAAAGAAGGTGTGACTGACTCATTTCATGAAATTCCTGAAAGTGATCAACAATTATCTGAACGGTCGAGGATGGAAGCAGACATTTTGATTGCAATTTGAGGTAAAATAGAGCAAGATGTCTTAAAAACAGATTTTCATCCACACTTTCAGCAAAGGTGTCTTGTTCCACATCATCAGGAGCACTGCAAACAAAGGCCTCGCGCATTTCACATAGCTGGTCAGGGCAACCGTGCATGCCATTAGGAAATACAACTGAATCAACCAGGTTTGACTCTGAACAATCACGGTGTTTCCTAGACAAATGTGATGTAAAAGTGGTCACAATTGAAAAAGTTTTGCCACATTGCTGAAACGGACAAGAAATATTCCTCCCCTCTCTAATGTGTGTTTTAAGATGCTTATAAAAGTCCTTTAGAGTTTCACACCTGACTTGACACAAATCAACATTACATGTTTATTCAAATAAGGTCACTGGCATAGATCTGAGCTTAGATTTTCCCTCTTTGTGGCGATAACAGTGAGTTTTAAAAGCTGAAAACTTTTTGAAACTCTTAGTGCAAGCAGGCAAAGCACAATTAAACCTGACATTGGAAACATGCATGTGAATGCGCATATGTCTCACAAATGCAGGTATAGTACTACATATGTGTCCACAAAGCTTGCAAGAAAACATTCCCTGGCTTTAAGACTACGAACGAGCACAAGTCTGAATTTCATTAATTTATATCTGAAGGGATTTGACGTTACCTCAGGTAACGTTAATAGTCACTTTACGCTAATTTACCAAGTGTTGTAATACCTGTGTTCTAATGTAAGTACCACAAATGTTATATATTCCACTCATACACACAAAACTGTATTTTTAACTTTAATTGATGTTATATCGACGTTATACTCCAAGCGGTTGGCGCCAATTTAACGAAGCAAACTGCCAGTCGGACTGTATTTGCAACAAAAACGTGTGTGGGGAGACACAAAACTCACTTAATAATCAAACGAACGTAGGCCTATCTTGAATCCCATAAGTTTCTTCAGACGATCGAGACTTGAGATTAAATGTGTGCAGCAACGAATTCCATTTCATTTAAAACCTTGAGGTGTGTCACTCTGACTAGAATTGATTTAGCAGGTCATCCCCTCCCCCACCGCTAGAGTGAGTGAGAACAGAAGAGGTGGGGTAGGGGACTAGTGATGGGAAGTCCGGCTCTTTTCCGCGAACCGGTTCTTTCGGACAGTTCGTTTCAATGAACCGGTTCAAAAAACCGGTTCATCGGTTCATTTACGCCAGAACGTAATGACGTTCGGTCGGGATGAAAATACACTTGGCTGAACATTTAATGAAGACACTTTAAGTCATTAATTATCATCACCTAAAACATCATCATGATCTGATAGGTTTATCACATTTAAGTTAAGCAAATAATGCACACAGATACAGACAAAGGCAATATGCAACCGAACGTTATAAAGTGAATAATCTGTTATGTATTTGTTATTAAATAAACTTACATTTTGTCAGATTGCCCCTCTCGTCGTCGTCACCCGTGCTTATTGTGTTCATACATTGATTTTTCTAAATTCCAAGAATTTTTTTAACTTCAGAGTGAGAGAAGCCTGCTAGTTCCCTTTCTGTCGGTCTCTCGACGTTGTGTCGAGAACGACAGATGGGGTTCGCCCTTGAGACCCAATCAACTCTGACTACTATAGAAAAGGCCAATGAAATTTGGCGAATGAAATTTGCATGCCGGGCTCCGCCCCCGGATATCCGGTATAAAAGGAAGCCGGCGTGCAGCATTCATTTACCTTTTGTTCTTCAGAGCCATCGCTTATGATTACAAAAAACGAATTCAACGAATTCTACTACGTTTCCTGCCGGATCTACGACGTGTTGCAGCGGATCGTCCCTTTCTTGCAGCGACTTTCCCCTGGGCGTCTCGGCGGTTCCAGTGGTGTCAAAGAGAATTTTCCAAAAAGTCCTTTTAAGGACTGAGCACTCTACAGCGCGGCATGTCCCGCTGTTCTCTTGGGTGCGGCACCCTCATCGAGGAGGGGGACGGACACGTTCGCTGTGTTAGGTGTCTGGGCGTCCAGCACGCTGAAGCAGCGTTCGTTGACACATCTTGCCCGCACACTGCTGCCACCTGGAGGAATCGACCTCGCCTTCCGTCCAAGGCCTGTAAGACTTCGGCATCTCTGGTGGCGAAGGCTTACAGTGCTGCGGGCCAGGCTGCCTCCTCTCTCCACGCCATGGCCATCCTGCAGGTCCACCAGGCCAAGGCGTTGAGAGAGATCCACGAGGGCAAGACTGACCCAGGGATAATGCAGGATCTCCGTGCCGCCACTGACCTTGCTCTACGGGCGACCAAGGTGACGGCACGGGCCCTGGGTCGGACGATGTCCACACTAGTGGTCCAAGAGAGACACCTCTGGCTCAACCTTGCGAGGATGAGTGACGCCGAGAAGGTCCGCTTTCTCGACGCACCCATATCGCAGGGTGGGCTGTTTGGCGACACTGTCGAGAACTTCGGACAGCAGTTCTCGGCAGTGAAGGAGCAGACGGAGGCTATAAGCCATATTTTACCGCGCCGCGACTCGGCCGCCTACAGGCCTCCGAGTTCTCGTGAGACCCCTGCTCCCCAACAGCCCAGGGCCCCTTCGGCATCTGCTCCGGTTCCTACGCACCCCCAGGCTGCGTCCCGGAAGAGGAAGTCGAAAGGGAAACCTCCACCCCGTCAGCAACCTTCCAGGAAGAAGAAAGCCTGATGGGAAGACTCCGGGGGAAATAACACCTGGCCCGACCCTCACAGTTCCACCTCTGACCGGTCGGTATGGGACGTTCCTGCCTCGTCCCTTAGCCGGGCCCTTTTCAGGGCCTGGCGCCCACTTACTCACAAAGAGAGTTGTTTTCTATTTCCCCGTGGAGTTCCCTCAAGCTGATCGCACACTCCACTGGACTGTGCCCGGCAAACCCGACCTCACGCCCTGGCGAGGCGTAGGGTCGTATACACACGACAGTTGCTACCACTCTCAAACCGACAGTGTGTGCAGCGCCCAAACGTCTGCGTACCTGGAACAGAGCACCTTCACAAGCTGCCGTTCAGGGTGCTCACACAGAGGCACGTCCAGACATCTATCAGGTGTCAGGATTGGTTCGCGGCAATCGACCTGAAGGACGCTTACTTTCATGTCTCGGTCCTCCTCGACACCAGCCGTTCTCACGGTTCTCGTGCGAGAGGCGGGCATATCAGTACAGAGTCCTCCCTTTCGGTCTGTCCCTGACCGCCCTTTCTCCCTTAGGGGAAGAAGGCGAGCGGGTACTAAACTACCTCAGCGACTGGCCTACCCTGGCACACTCGCGAGATCTGTTGTGTACAGGAAGGGACCTGGTGCTCCGGCACCTAGATCGATTGGGTCTCCATGTCAACCAAGAGAGGGGCAAGCTCTCCTCAGTGCAGAGCATCCTCTCTCTTGGTATGGAACTCAACTCTGTCACCACAGCGGCGCTACTGTCCGCAGTTGCGCCCAACCAGTGTTGAACTGTCTGAAATGAACATTTTAGACAGGCAGCGGTCCCCCTGAAACAATTCAGAGGCTCCTGGGACACATGGCGTCCTCGCGGGTTGATACCCCTCGGGTTGATGCACATGTGACCGCTCCAACACTGGTTTCAGAGTCGAGTTCCGAGGAGAGCGTGGCACACTGGCAGCAGGAGCATGGTGATGCCGCCCTGCTGCCAACGCACCATAACCCCTAGTCTTTATGACTTTTTTGACGGACTCAGGTCCCTCTGGGCAGGTTATGAGGCAGGTCGTGGTGACGGCTGACGTCTCCCTGCAGGGGTGCGGTGCAGTGTGCAACGAGCACGCAGGTGGGGTGTTGGACGAACCCCCGCCTGCGCTGGCATATCAATTGCCAAGAGTTGTGGGCTGTGCTACTTGCACTGAGCAGGCTACGGCCTCTCGTGTAAGACATGCACGTGCTGGTCCGAGGACAGCACTATAGCTGTAGCGAGCACAGATCGTCAGGGTGGCGTTCGCTCACAGCAGCTAACACAACTTGCTCGACGCCTCCTCCGGTGAAGTCAACATGTGACCCGTTCCCTGCGGGCCACACACACCCCAGGCAAACTGAACTAGACAGCCGACGTGCTCTCTCGCCAGTTTATGCCTCGTGGAGAGTGGCGACTTCACCCCCGCGCACCAGCTCATTTGGAGGCTGTTCGGGTAGGCCCAGGTAAACCTGTTCGCCTCCCGCAACACCACCATTTGCCCGCTTGATATTCCTGCCCTCGGCACGGATATCCTTGCCCACAGCTGACCGCGGGATGGGTGGAAGCACACCTTCCCCCCCCAGGAGCCTCCTTGCACAGACGCTGTGCAAGGTCAGGGAGCAGGAGCACCAGGTGTTATTGGTTACACCACACCGGTCTAACCGCACTTGGCTTCAGAGCTAATGCTCTGGAAAGCGACTCCCCCTGAACCATTCCCCTGACAGAGGACCTGCTCTATCAGGGGACGGACACGTTCTGGCATCCCAGATCTGACCTCTGGAACACCCATGTCTGGTCTCTAGACGGGACGAGAAGATCCTGAGATGGCTACTCCCCCTCTCGGCGGAGACCATCACCCAGGCTAGGGCCCCATCTACTAGGCGGTTACACGCCTCTAGACGGTGCCTCTTCTCGTCCTGGTGTCTCTCTCAAGGAGAAAGACCCACTGAGGTGCTTGATCAGGATTGTGTTTTCCTTCTTACGAGACTGGAGACTAACATCTCCCCTCCACGCTGAATGTGTATGTAGTCGCTCCTGCCACTCATCACGACTCAGTCGGTGGAAAGTTTCTAGGGCAACACGACCTGGTCACCAGGTTCCTAAGGGGCGCGAGAGGGCGTAATCCGCCTCACCTCCGCTCCATACCCTCTTGGGACCCTAAGTGGTCCTGGGGAGCCTCAGGGCCCCCCAAGAGCCCCTCGGAGGTTCTGATCTTCCTCACTGAGTAAGACGGCCCTCCTGACGGCGCTCACTTCCTTCAAGAGGGTAGGGGACCACCGAGCATCCTCCGTGTCCCCGGATTGCCTTAAATTCGGCCCTGAAAACTCTCACGTTAGCTTGAGACCCAGGACCGGATGCGTGCCCAAGAAGTTCCCACTACTCCCTCCGGGGCCAGGTGGTGAACTTGCAGGCGCTCCCCATAGGGGAGGAAGACCCAACCCGATCAGTGTTGTGTCCAGTACGTGCTGGACCGCACGCAGAGCTCTGAAGCTCTGACCAGCTCCGGGTCTGTTGGAGGACAGCAGAAGGGGAAGGCTGTCTCCAAACAGAGGCTGGCGCACTGGGTCGTGGACACCGTTACGACGGCATCCCGATCTCAGAGTCTCCCATGCCCATTGGTAGTGAGGGCTCACTCCACACGGAGTTTAGCCACCTCCTGGGCACTGGCAGAAGCGCCTCTCTAGCAGACATCTGTAGAGCTGCGGGTTGGGCTACGCCCAAACACCTTCACAAGGGTTAACAACTTTTGTGTAAACCCGGTGTCAGCCCACGTCCTGCGTGGCGACATGTAGGACTGGCATCCGGGGGGGCGTATGCCTGCGAAAGCACCTTTCCACCCTCTAACAGGTTGGGTCAGTGTGCTATCTACCTTTTTCTTCTTACCCAAACACATGGCTAAGAAACTGGTACCTCACCTACCTCCCTTCTTACCCAGACACTGGTTAAGAATAGGCATTCCATCCATCACCAAACAAGCACCACCTGGGGGCTGGCTGGGCAGAGCAGCCTTCCCCCTTAGGCCGGGATACCATGTGAGCTATCACATATATAGCTCTAACCGGACCTAGTGCTACCGGACGTATGTAACACCCCCTCCGTGGGCTGTTCCGTCTGATGTATCCTCATGAGTATGGTTCCCACTCCTGGTAACCCATGAGCTTCCCTAGGTGGACCTCCACCTCGCGGTTAACTACTCAGTCCGCACGTTCCATGCGTTCTCCTCCAAGGACGAGACCATACCTATATCCACCATTTTCCTCCCCACGGGCAGGAGGTGGCCTCTGCAGCGCATTCCTGATTAAGGAAGTGGCGCTTACCCGGTGTAAACCCGAGCCGGACGGCCTCTCGCCTATAGAGAGCTAAGGCCCCGTCCGTGAAAGGTTACCGGTCAGGGCTGTACCCATCTTTCTCTTAGAAAGCTCTGGAACCCCCCGACCACCACACTGGAAGGTTACAGTTTCGCGAAAGCATCGAGCTGACACGCCCAGGCTTGTTACCGTCGCTTCGCTAGAGATTGTGACGCGATACAGCGTTGTGGCGTTTTCCATAGGCAACCCCATCTGTCGTTCTCGACACAACGTCGAGAGACCGACAGAAAGGGAACGTCTTGGTTACGTATGTAACCTCAGTTCCCTGATGGAGGGAACGAGACGTTGTGTCCCTTATGCCACAAACACGTATCGTATTCTGCTGCAGTCGTGAGAGGCTCTCAGGCTCTTCAGAACAAGAGGTAAATGAATGCTGCACGCCGGCTTCCTTTTATACCGGATATCCGGGGGCGGAGCCCGGCATGCAAATTTCATTCGCCAAATTTCATTGGCCTTTTCTATAGTAGTCAGAGTTGATTGGTTCTCAAGGGCGAACCCCATCTGTCGTTCTCGACACAACGTCTCGTTCCCTCCATCAGGGAACTGAGGTTACATACGTAACCAAGACGTTTTCACACACACGCTTGCGCAGCCGCAGTTTATCAACTCACTAGCGCTGATCAACCGGTTCACAACAATCAACCGGTTCACAAATCGGACGTGTCCGAGAGACAAGGCTCTCGGTTGATGACCGGAAAGCCAATGCAATGCAACCGATTCAATTTTGTGACTCAAGATTCTCTGCGAGAACGATTCAATCCGCTTGTTTCGTTCCCGTGCATGATAACGTTTAGATTTGTATCATCTTGTTTAAAAATGAAATAAGATATGTTCATGAAAATACCATGGATTCAACATGAAACAAATGAATGTGTAGTTTAGTTTTACAAACTGATAGCTTAGGAATTGTTTTCAATCTTTAAAGTAATTATAAAACAAAAATGCACAACATTAATGCATTTTAAGCCACGTTAACATATAAATAAAATACAAATAGTTCTGACAATTATAAAGTGTGTTCCCTGTTAAGGTTTTTATGCTGCAAATGTAGTTTCTTATATGTTTAGTATGTGTTTTGTATGTAATTCTATTTTGGTAAAAAGCTAATCTAGCTGAGCCAAGCACATCTTATGTTTTACTTTATTACAGACTGTTTCACAAATTTGTCAAATATTTTTATTTTTCATAAAAACCCAAACACGCACGCACGTGCATCAGCTAAGCTCATCAGTTGAAATGGTCTGGTTCACATCTCGAACGTGTCCTAAAGACAGTGAACCAGCTCTTGGTTCAATGAATGTACTGGTGATCCAAAAACTGTTGCAACCGATTCTTGAATCATTAACGAGAACCAATAGCATCTGGCTGCAGACGAGATGCACTGTCAGACACATGCACTGTCAGCGGCGCATGCGCACTCGTCACATGCACTGTCAGCGGCGCATGCGCACTCGTCACATGCACTCTCAGCCGCGCATGCGCACTGGTCACATGCACGCTCTAACGTATTTCACGAGGTGAGCTGTAAGATTCTATTAATAAAATGTTAAGGTTACTGCTTTTTAAGAGTACCGTGAATACTGGTGGTTCGGGTCAAGGCCAGGTATTTATTATAATTATAGCAGAAATACATTAATGAACATCTACACTAATAATGAAAATACATTACTAAATAAAACCTTTTCTTGTACACGTATTCTTCCGGCCTAAAATTATAAACAAACACACATATATACATAAATGTCTCATTCTACAATAAACAGGTGCTTGTTAATCAATGGTTTAATGATAAAGTTTTATCATATAGACATACTATATATACATTTATATATATAAAGAGCAGGACGGGTCATATGTGGCATTGTGAAAAAATTTAACATAAAATCATAACCCAAAACAAAAAATAGACAACCTTGTTCAATTTTGTACTCGACAAAAGACTCTAAGGTGCATTTTGTCGACCACATTCTCTAAAAATGTATGCATGTCCTGCATAAAAGTAAAAACAAACTTCAGAGGCTCTACACTATCATGTTCTATGACATGTCTGTAGTGAAGAACTGTTCCAAGGCCTCTGCAGCTTCATCACCCTCCATGCACATTATAAGTGGAAACTGAACTGAGCCAAGAAGATCCCCAGAGTTCTCCAAGCATCACTGACTGGCAGTTTTAAGATCCGTCATGACACGCTCCTAAGAAACAACAATGCAGAAGATGATTAATAAAAATATGCTGAACAAAAATGGCCACAACCTCTCTAACAAAATCTACTTTTTCGTGGAGACTGAACCACCTGCTTCTCCGATGCAAACTCACAGATGAAAAGATTGGTTGCATCTACCTAAAAAGCAAATATAACTTTTTGTTACCTTTTTTGACTACCTTTTTAAGGTTGCTGGTACTTTTCCTGAGGAGTTACCTGAGTTACACTATATTTGATAGATTTCAACGTCATATTAAATAATTTTGAGAAACACATTGTCAAAAAAATAACTATATAGTGCAGGTCACCTACAAACTTTCCTGTGAGTTTACAAGCAACGCTACAAAATTAATTTAGATAACCTTAGTTCTTCAATAAATTACTGTATGAAGAACAGGTATCGTTACCCAAGTATCATAGATGCGATATATCTGGTACAATTGATTATGGATTAAGTTAGTTTTCGAAAACATTGTCTTATATATTAAAACAACACTTTTACATCTATCTAATACTGTATGAATGAAATCAATATACTTACAACATTCGTCTGATAATGTTAAAGAACGTTTTCGATTACATTTGTAAAATAATTCATAATAACACTTTACTTCGACTTAATCTTGTTCGAATTTAATATAGTTAAAACAACACTTTTACTTCGACTTAATATTGTATGAGAATAAATAAATGGAATATTTAATAAATATACTTACAATTGGCCTGTTGGTGCATTTAATTCACACACGTTTCTGACAGTTCGATGTTGGAGTGCGCGGCTGAGACGGCATGTGTCGGAGTGCGCATGCGCCGCTGACAGTGCATGTGTCGGAGTGCGCATGCGCCACTGACAGTGCATCTGGCCTGAGAGTGCATCTGGTCTGCAGACAGACCCTTCTCACAAGAACCGCTCTAGGTGGTGCCTGCGTGGGTAACTGAGGAAATATGTGGATAAGAGCTTTCTGGAGGCGCGAACCGCTTTGAACGATTCAGTTCGATTTGGTGAACCGGTTCGACCGGCTCACTATGAAGAACCGGTTCAAAAGAACGATTCGTTCGCGAACCGGCCATCACTATAGTGGACTTAGCAAACGTGGACAAAAGACGCTAATTATAAACAGACACTATAAAATAATTTAGCGAACAAAACACATTTTAGACGTTACTTGATATTACGAAAAGAATAAAGCACGCAATCCAATTAAAGAATCACTCTCACAGGTTGTTATTGTACACAGGTCAATTTTAACAAATCAAATAACTAAGCAACTAGACTGTTTAGTTACCCACGATCTCCTACCTGTAAATAGCTTGAATTTGAGATTAAATCTGCAACGTTTCTGCAACAACTTCCAGTCGAGGTTTGTCGATGTTTGCAATTATCTGTCAGTATTCCTTTTCCGCACCGCATCTACTCATAGGCCTACTTGATGCTCGTCAGTGGTGGCAAAGTTGTGAACTCTCTGGTTGTCTTACAGTCTGAAACGGGTAATTCACGCCATGCAGCTCAGTCAAAATATATAATTAAAAATCATTTTTCGAAGCGAAACATAATAATATACTAAAAATAAACACACTCACCTTGAACAGTGTCTTGGAAGATAGGGCCGTTTCCTGTTCTCGTGTTCTCGCTGACTTGTGAAACGTCATCCGTAAATTAGCTTACGTTAGTTGCGCAAGTAACGTTACTGTTGTTATCGAGCCAAGAGCTTCAAAATATGACTGTTATTGTGTCACACGATGTAATTTAAGAGTTCTTTAGGCGAGAATGTATGTGTATAAAGTTAAAATCTGCGGTCGTTTAATAAAGATAGCATCTATTAAAGAAATTGCTACAACGTTTTCGGACACATGACCTCGGGAAATCAATCACCCGGCGCTCTGTGCTCATGCACCCCGCCCAACGCAGCCTCACCTCGGAAAGTCCTTCTGAAAATCACCGCTTACTCTGCCTCAAGGCATCCTATGTATTTATGGCCTTCTTTTTTCTGATGAATACATTCTGAGTTATAATACCATTTAGCCTTTTCCTTCCAAACTAAATTCTAATAAACCTACTGTATTCGTCTGAAAATACACCTAGAATGCTTTAAGGATGACTAAAACATGGGGTTATTTTGTTTCACCCCTGAAAAATCCCTTTAAATGAGGATATTAATTCAATTTGGGTGTATCTAATGGTAACATTTTTCGTGTACGATATAATAAATGATTTGTCCCTGGGGAAATTGTTGTGACTGAGGGCAAAGTTAAATTGCATAACTTGTATATTTCTGACTGTGCAAACGTCTTTTACTTTATAATAAAGGATTGTGTTAATTATCACAGTAATATTTTGAATTACTCTGTTTAAATGTAAATCCAAATTTAATTAAAGCTGCAAGCAGCGATGTGCGGGCCCTCGCGGAAGTGGCAACCGCAACCCTGTGCCACCACGAACCAGTCGGCCTCAGGGACAGCAAACAGTGAGCAATCTGCATACAGGGAGTTACAATTGCCTTTTGTAGCAAGCACACAATATCTAATATTTTTTTAATGATTTATACCTGCAATATTTATTGTTGCCAGCTGGTGGCGCTATGACTCTATCTGAATATACCATGTAAGGATAAAGTAAATGATTGTTGATTAAATTAATGCAGGTGAATTATAGTAAAATATATTATTTATTTATACCTGCAATATTTCCTGTTGCCACCTAGTGGCGCTATGACTCTATCTGAATATACCGTGGAAGGATAAAGTGAATGATAGTTGATTAAATTAATGCAGGTGAATTATAGTAGAATTTGTTATTTATTTATACCTGCAATATTTCTTGTTGCCAGCTGGTGGCGCAATGACTCTATCTGAATATACCATGTAAAGATAAAGTACATGATAGTTGACTAAATTAATGCAGGTAAATTATAGAAAAAAAAAATATTTATTTATACCTGCAATATTTCCTGTTGCCACCTGGTGGCGCTATTACTCTTATTGAACACTGACATGGATATGTACACAGGCCAAACATGATGCTGACCTGTTTGAATCTCGATGAGGCGTTAATCACAGTTTAAAACATGTTACTTCCTGTTTCCTGCAGGTGGCGCTATAACTTTATCTGAATTTCACCATGTAGTTGTATTAAGACCAGGTCTTGTGTCAAATGTGTGAAGTCTGGGGCCTGTTGGACATTCTATGCCTGAGTAACAACAACTTCCTGTTGATGGCGAAGGCTAAACTTCGGCAGGCCGCCAGGGTCACGTTTCCCGACGAAAAGTCAAAAGCTCCGCAATTTAGCTTCGCAGAGGCCTTAAGATTAAAATGAGACGAATATGATGTTGATCGGATAAAATCTCTGGGAGGAGTTCGTTCAAATACGACGCGTGGAAATTGACAGAAATCACAAAATTCAACAGGAAATCAAAAATAAGGGACTTCCTGTTTAGTTTAGAGATATGCCCCAAGAGACTTTTCTTCATGATTCGGGGTGTTCCATAAGTCTACCATTTTTTGTGCATGTACGTATTACGTAGCGGTCTGGGCAGTTCTAGGTGGCGCTAGCGAGCCAATTTGCCACGCCTAATTTTAAAACCCCTATCAGACGCCAAGTTCTGCAGGGGCTGATGCGCGTGCAATTTATTGTGAGTTTTCGTGCATGTTTAGGCCGTCTAAATTGCGATCAAAGCGCCACCGGAATAATAATAATAATAATAATTAAAGCTGCAAGCAGCGATGTGCGGGCCCTCGCGGAAGTGGCAACCGCAACCCTGTGCCACCACGAACCAGTCAGCCGCAGGAATAGTAAACGGTGAGCAATCTGCATACAGGGAGTTACAATATAGAGCATAAATCTAATCAAACATGCTACGTTTGGAGCAGAGTGGACGATGGTCTCATTCACTAAGCATGCGTAAACACAAATATGTGTGTGAAACCGGCACATGAACGTTGAAAACTTGCCATTTCCTTTTTCCTTAACGTGGCGCTATAACTCTATCTGAATATTGCCATGGAAATGTAAAAAAGTGATAGGTGATGAAATTAATGCTGGTGAATTATAGTAGAATTTGTTATTTATACCTGCAATATTTCCTGTTGCCAACTGGTGGCGCTATGACTCCATCTGAATATTACCATGTAAAGAAATATGTAAAAGATAGTTGATCAAATCAATGCAGGCGAATTATAGTAGGATTTGTTATTTATTTATAAGTGCCATATTTCCTGTTGCCAGCTGGTGGCGCAATGACTCTATCTGAATATATCATGTAAGGATAAAGTAAATGATAGTTGATTAAATTAATGCAGGATAATTACAGATTTTTTTGTAAATTATTTATACCTGTAATATTTCCTGTTGCCAGCTGGTGGCGCTATGACTCTATCTAAATATTATCAATGTAAAAAAAAGTCAATGATAGGTGATAATATTAATGCAGGCGAATTATAGTAGGTTTTGCTATTTATTTATACGTGCAATTCTTCCTGTTGCCAGCTGGCGGCGCTATGACTCTACCTGAATATACCATATAAAGATAAAGTAAATGATAGTTGATTAAATTAATGCAGGTGAATTATAGAAAAAAATGTTATTTATTTATACCTGCAATATTTCATGTTGCCAGCTGGTGGTGCTATGACTCTATCTGAATATTACAATGTAAAGTAAAAAAGTAAATGATAATTGATCAAAACAATGTAGGCGAATTATAGTAGGTTTTGCTATTTATTTATACGTGCAATTCTTCCTGTTGCCAGCTGGCGGCGCTATGACTCTACCTGAATATACCATGTAAAGATAAAGTAAATGATAGTTGATTAAATTAATGCAGGTGAATTATAGAAAAAACGTTATTTATTTATACCTGCAATAATTCCTGTTGCCACCTGGTGGCGCTATGACTCTTATTGAACACTGACATGGATATGTACACAGGCTAAATATAATACTGACCTGTTTGAATCTCGATGAGGCGTTAATCACAGTTTAAAACATGTTACTTCCTGTTTCCTGCAGGTGGCGCTATAACTTTATCTGAATTTCATCATGTAGTTGTATTCAGGCCAGGTCTTTCAACAAATGTGTGAAGTCTGGGGCCTGTTGGACATTCTATGCCTGAGAAACAACAACTTCCTGTTGATGGCGAAGGCTAAACTTCGGCAGGCCGCCAGGGTCACGTTTCCGGGCGAAAAGTCAAAAGCTCCGCAATTTAGCTTCGCAGAGGCCTTAAGATGAAAATGACACGAACATGATGTTGATCGGATAAAATCTCTGGGAGGAGTTCGTTCAAATACGACGCGTGGAAATTGAAACAAATCACAAAATTCAACAGGAAATCAAAAATAACGGACTTCCTGTTTGGTTTAGAGATATGCCCCAAGAGACTTTTCTTCATGATTCGGGGTGTTCCATAAGTCTACCAATTTTGGTGCATGTACGTATTACGTAGCGGTCTGGGCAGTTCTAGGTGGCGCTAGCGAGCCAATTTGCCACGCCTACTTTTAAAACCCCTATCAGACGCCAAGTTCTGCAGGGGCTGATGCGCGTGCAATTTATTGTGAGTTTTCGTGCATGTTTAGGCCGTCTAAATTGCGATCAAAGCGCCACCGGAATAATAATAATAATAATAAACAACACAGAAACAAGAGGGCTCTGCACTGCAGAGCAAGCCGGTGGCTTGCTCTTTCGTGCTCGGGCCCTAATAATAATAAACAACACAGAAACAAGAGGGCTCTGCACTGCAGAGCAAGCCGGTGGCTTGCTCTTTCGTGCTCGGGCCCTAATAATAATTAAAGCTGCAAGCAGCGATGTGCGGGCCCTCGCGGAAGTGGCAACCGCAACCCTGTGCCACCACGAACCAGTCAGCCGCAGGAATAGTAAACGGTGAGCAATCTGCATACAGGGAGTTACAATATAGAGCATAAATCTAATCAAACATGCTACGTTTGGAGCAGAGTGGACGATGGTCTCATTCACTAAGCATGCGTAAACACAAATATGTGTGTGAAACCGGCACATGAACGTTGAAAATATGCCATTTCCTGTTTCCTGCACGTTGCGCTATAACTCTATCTGAATATTACTATGTAAAGAAAAATGTAGATTATAGTTAATGGTCTCATTCAACAAGCATGCGTACAGACAAATATGTGTGTGAAACCGGCACATGAACGTTCAAATTCAAGGTGTACACCATTAAGCATCACAAAAAATGTACCTAAGACTAACCAAATATGGTGTTAATCTTAATAAAGCTCTAGGAGGAGTTTGTTAAAGTGTGAAACCTTGAAATGGCAAAAACTGCACAGAACGTGCATTGGTAATAGAAAACACATGACATCCCAGGGAGTTTAGAGGATGGGTCGAAGTGATTTCTCTTTGTAAAGTAGATGGCGAATTATTATAGGAATCGTTGTTTATGTATATGTGCCATATTTCCTGTTGCCAGCTGGTGGCGCTATGACTGTATCTGAATATTAACATGTTAAGAAATAAGTAAAAGATAGTTGATCAAATCAATGCAGGCGAATTATTGTAGGATTTGTAATTTATTTATAAGTGCAATGTTTCCTGTTGCCACCTGGTGGTGCTTTGACTCTACCTGAATATACAATGTAAACATAAAGTAAATGATAGTTGATTAAATTAATCCAGGTGAGTTATAGAAAAAAATGTTATTTATTTATAAGTGCCATGTTTCCTGTTGTCAGTAGGTGGCGCTATAACCATAAATGCAACATACCTGGATATCTACCCTGGCCAGACATTATGCTGACCTGTTTTAATCTCTTTGAGCAGTTAAAAACAGTTTAAAACATCCCATTTCCTGTTTCCTGCAGGTGGCGCTATAACTGTATCTGAATATTACTATATAAAGAAAAGAAATTATAGGTGATAAATTTAATGCAGGCGAATTAAAGTAAGATTTATTTTTTCACACATGCAATATTTCCTGTTGCCAGCTGGTGGCGCTATGACTCTTATCTGAATATACCGTAGAAGGATAAAGTAAATGATTGTTGATTAAATTAATGCAGGTGAATTATAGTAAAATATGTTATTTATTTATACCTGCAATATTTCCTGTTGCCACCTGGTGGCGCTATGACTCTATCTGAATATACCGTGTAAGGATAAAGTAAATGATAGTTGATTAAATTAATGCAGGTGAATTATAGTAAAATTTGTTATTTATTTATACCTGCAATATTTCTTGTTGCCAGCTGGTGGCGCAATGACTCTATCTGAATATTACCATTTAAAGATAAAGTGAATGATATTTGACTAAATTAAAGCAGGTAAATTATAGAATTTTTATTTATTTATTTATACCTGCAATATTTCCGGTTGCCACCTGGTGGCGCTATGACTCCATCTGAATATACCATGTAAAGATAAAGTACATTATAGTTGACTACATGAATGCAGGTAAATTATAGAAAAAAAAAATATTTATTTATACCTGCAATATTTCCTGTTGCCACCTGGTGGTGCTATGACTCTTATTGAACACTGACATGGATATGTACGCAGGCCAAATATGTACTGACCTGTTTGAATCTCGATAAGGCGTTAATCGCAGTTTAAAACATGTTACTTCCTGTTTCCTGCAGGTGGCGCTATAACTTTATCTGAATTTCAACATGTAGTTGTATTAAGACCAGGTCTTGTGTCAAATGTGTGAAGTCTGGGGCCTGTTGGACATTCTATGCCTGAGTAACAACAACTTCCTGTTGATTGCGAAGGCTAAACTTTGGCAGGCCGCCAGGGTCACGTTTCCCGACGAAAAGTCAAAAGCTCCGCAATTTAGCTTCGCAGAGGCCTTAAGATTAAAATGAGACGAATATGATGTTGATCGGATAAAATCTCTGGGAGGAGTTCGTTCAAATACGACACGTGGAAATTGACAGAAATGACAAAATTCAGCAGGAAATCACAAATGACGGACTTCCTGTTTGGTTTAGAGATATGCCCCAAGAGACTTTTCTTAATGATTCGGGGTGTTCAATAAGTCTACCAATTTTGGTGCATGTACGTATTACGTAGCGGTCTGGGCAGTTCTAGGTGGCGCTAGCGAGCCAATTTGCCACGCCTAATTTTAAAACCCCTATCAGACGCCAAGTTCTGCAGGGGCTGATGCGCGTGCAATTTATTGTGAGTTTTCGTGCATGTTTAGGCCGTCTAAATTGCGATCAAAGCGCCACCGGAATAATAATAATAATAATTAAAGCTGCAAGCAGCGATGGTGCGGGCCCTCGCGGAAGTGGCAACCGCAACCCTGTGCCACCAAGAACCAGTCGGCCTCAGGGACAGCAAACAGTGAGCAATCTGCATACAGGGAGTTACAATATAGAGCATAAATCTAATCAAACATGCTACGTTTGGAGCAGAGTGGACGATGGTCTCATTCACTAAGCATGCGTAAACACAAATATGTGTGTGAAACCGGCACATGAACGTTGAAAATATGCCATTTCCTTTTTCCTGCACGTGGCGCTATAACTCTATCTGAATATTACTATGTAAAGAAAAATGTAGATTATAGTTAATGGTCTCATTCAATAAGCATGCGTACAGACAAATATGTGTGTGAAACCGGCACATGAACGTTCAAATTCAAGGTGTACACCATTAAGCATCACAAAAAATGTACCTAAGACTAACCAAATATGGTGTTAATCTTAATAAAGCTCTAGGAGGAGTTTGTTAAAGTGTGAAACCTTGAAATGGCAAAAACTGCACAGAACGTGCATTGGTAATAGAAAACACATGACATCCCAGGGAGTTTAGAGGATGGGTCGAAGTGATTTCTCTTTGTAAAGTAGATGGCGAATTATTATAGGAATCGTTGTTTATGTATATGTGCCATATTTCCTGTTGCCAGCTGGTGGCGCTATGACTGTATCTGAATATTAACATGTTAAGAAATAAGTAAAAGATAGTTGATCAAATCAATGCAGGCGAATTATTGTAGGATTTGTAATTTATTTATAAGTGCAATGTTTCCTGTTGCCACATGGGGGCGCTATGAGTCTATCTGAATATACCATTTAAAGATAAAGTAAATGATAGTTGATTAAATTAATGCAGGTGAATTATAGATTTTAATCATTTATTTATACCTGCAATATTTCCTGTTGCCACCTGGTGGTGCTTTGACTCTACCTGAATATACAATGTAAACATAAAGTAAATGATAGTTGATTAAATTAATCCAGGTGAGTTATAGAAAAAAATGTTATTTATTTATAAGTGCCATGTTTCCTGTTGTCAGTAGGTGGCGCTATAACCATAAATGCAACATACCTGGATATCTACCCTGGCCAGACATTATGCTGACCTGTTTTAATCTCTTTGAGCAGTTAAAAACAGTTTAAAACATCCCATTTCCTGTTTCCTGCAGGTGGCGCTATAACTGTATCTGAATATTACTATATAAAGAAAAGAAATTATAGGTGATAAATTTAATGCAGGCGAATTAAAGTAAGATTTATTTTTTCACACATGCAATATTTCCTGTTGCCAGCTGGTGGCGCTATGACTCTATCTGAATATACCGTATAAGGATAAAGTAAATGATTGTTGATTAAATTAATGCAGGTGAATTATAGTAAAATATGTTATTTATTTATACCTGCAATATTTCCTGTTGCCACCTGGTGGCGCTATGACTCTATCTGAATATACCGTGTAAGGATAAAGTAAATGATAGTTGATTAAATTAATGCAGGTGAATTATAGTAAAATTTGTTATTTATTTATACCTGCAATATTTCTTGTTGCCAGCTGGTGGCGCAATGACTCTATCTGAATATTACCATTTAAAGATAAAGTGAATGATATTTGACTAAATTAAAGCAGGTAAATTATAGAATTTTTATTTATTTATTTATACCTGCAATATTTCCGGTTGCCACCTGGTGGCGCTATGACTCCATCTGAATATACCATGTAAAGATAAAGTACATTATAGTTGACTACATGAATGCAGGTAAATTATAGAAAAAAATGTTATTTATTTATAACTGCCATGTTTCCTGTTGTCAGTAGGTGGCGCTATAACCATAAATGCAACATACCTGGATATCTACCCTGGCCAGACATTATGCTGACCTGTTTTAATCTCTTTGAGCAGTTAAAAACAGTTTAAAACATCCCATTTCCTGTTTCCTGCAGGTGGCGCTATAACTGTATCTGAATATTACTATATAAAGAAAAGAAATTATAGGTGATAAATTTAATGCAGGCGAATTAAAGTAAGATTTATTTTTTCACACATGCAATATTTCCTGTTGCCAGCTGGTGGCGCTATGACTCTATCTGAATATACCGTATAAGGATAAAGTAAATGATTGTTGATTAAATTAATGCAGGTGAATTATAGTAAAATATGTTATTTATTTATACCTGCAATATTTCCTGTTGCCACCTGGTGGCGCTATGACTCTATCTGAATATACCGTGTAAGGATAAAGTAAATGATAGTTGATTAAATTAATGCAGGTGAATTATAGTAAAATTTGTTATTTATTTATACCTGCAATATTTCTTGTTGCCAGCTGGTGGCGCAATGACTCTATCTGAATATTACCATTTAAAGATAAAGTGAATGATATTTGACTAAATTAAAGCAGGTAAATTATAGAATTTTTATTTATTTATTTATACCTGCAATATTTCCGGTTGCCACCTGGTGGCGCTATGACTCCATCTGAATATACCATGTAAAGATAAAGTACATTATAGTTGACTACATGAATGCAGGTAAATTATAGAAAAAAAAAATATTTATTTATACCTGCAATATTTCCTGTTGCCACCTGGTGGCGCTATGACTCTTATTGAACACTGACATGGATATGTACGCAGGCCAAATATGTACTGACCTGTTTGAATCTCGATAAGGCGTTAATCGCAGTTTAAAACATGTTACTTCCTGTTTCCTGCAGGTGGCGCTATAACTTTATCTGAATTTCAACATGTAGTTGTAATCAGGCCAGGTCTTGTGTCAAATGTGTGAAGTCTGGGGCCTGTTGGACATTCTATGCCTGAGTAACAACAACTTCCTGTTGATGGCGAAGGCTAAACTTCGGCAGGCCGCCAGGGTCACGTTTCCCGGCGAAAAGTCAAAAGCTCCGCAATTTAGCTTCGCAGAGGCCTTAAGATGAAAATGAAACGAATATGATGTTGATCGGATAAAATCTCCGGGAGGAGTTCGTTCAAATACGACGCGTGGAAATTGACAGAAATCACAAAATTCAACAGGAAATCAAAAATGACGGACTTCCTGTTTGGTTTAGAGATATGCCCCAAGAGACTTTTCTTAATGATTCGGGGTGTTCAATAAGTCTACCATTTTTTGTGCATGTACGTATTACGTAGTGGTCTGGGCAGTTCTAGGTGGCGCTAGCGAGCCAATTTGCCACGCCTAATTTTAAAACCCCTATCAGACGCCAAGTTCTGCAGGGGCTGATGCGCGTGCAATTTATTGTGAGTTTTCGTGCATGTTTAGGCCGTCTAAATTGCGATCAAAGCGCCACCGGAATAATAATAATAATAATAATAAACAACACAGAAACAAGAGGGCTCTGCACTGCAGAGCAAGCCGGTGGCTTGCTCTTTCGTGCTCGGGCCCTAATTAAAGCTGCAAGCAGCGATGTGCGGGCCCTCGCGGAAGTGGCAACCGCAACCCTGTGCCACCACGAACCAGTCAGCCGCAGGAATAGTAACGGTGAGCAATCTGCATTCAGGGAGTTACAATATAGAGCATAAATCTAATCAAACATGCTACGTTTGGAGCAGAGTGGACGATGGTCTCATTCACTAAGCATGCGTAAACACAAATATGTGTGTGAAACCGGCACATGAACGTTGAAAATATGCCATTTCCTGTATCCTGCACGTGGCGCTATAACTCTATCTGAATATTACTATGTAAAGAAAAATGTAGATTATAGTTAATGGTCTCATTCAACAAGCATGCGTACAGACAAATATGTGTGTGAAACCGGCACATGAACGTTCAAATTCAAGGTGTACACCATTAAGCATCACAAAAAATGTACCTAAGACTAACCAAATATGGTGTTAATCTTAATAAAGCTCTAGGAGGAGTTTGTTAAAGTGTGAAACCTTGAAATGGCAAAAACTGCACAGAACGTGCATTGGTAATAGAAAACACATGACATCCCAGGGAGTTTAGAGGATGGGTCGAAGTGATTTCTCTTTGTAAAGTAGATGGCGAATTATTATAGGAATCGTTGTTTATGTATATGTGCCATATTTCCTGTTGCCAGCTGGTGGCGCTAAGACTGTATCTGAATATTAACATGTTAAGAAATAAGTAAAAGATAGTTGATCAAATCAATGCAGGCGAATTATTGTAGGATTTGTAATTTATTTATAAGTGCAATGTTTCCTGTTGCCACATGGGGGCGCTATGAGTCTATCTGAATATACCATGTAAAGATAAAGTAAATAATAGTTGATTAAATTAATGCAGGTGAATTATAGATTTTAATCATTTATTTATACCTGCAATATTTCCTGTTGCCACCTGGTGGTGCTTTGACTCTACCTGAATATACAATGTAAACATAAAGTAAATGATAGTTGATTAAATTAATCCAGGTGAGTTATAGAAAAAAATGTTATTTATTTATAAGTGCCATGTTTCCTGTTGTCAGTAGGTGGCGCTATAACCATAAATGCAACATACCTGGATATCTACCCTGGCCAGACATTATGCTGACCTGTTTTAATCTCTTTGAGCAGTTAAAAACAGTTTAAAACATCCCATTTCCTGTTTCCTGCAGGTGGCGCTATAACTGTATCTGAATATTACTACATAAAGAAAAGAAATTATAGGTGATAAATTTAATGCAGGCGAATTAAAGTAAGATTTATTTTTTCACACATGCAAATTTCCTGTTGCCAGCTGGTGGCGCTATGACTCTATCTGAATATTACCATTTAAAGATAAAGTGAATGATATTTGACTAAATTAAAGCAGGTAAATTATAGAATTTTTATTTATTTATACCTGCAATATTTCCGGTTGCCACCTGGTGGCGCTATGACTCCATCTGAATATACCATGTAAAGATAAAGTACATTATAGTTGACTACATGAATGCAGGTAAATTATAGAAAAAAAAAATATTTATTTATACCTGCAATATTTCCTGTTGCCACCTGGTGGCGCTATGACTCTTATTGAACACTGACATGGATATGTACGCAGGCCAAATATAATACTGACCTGTTTGAATCTCGATGAGGCGTTAATCACAGTTTAAAACATGTTACTTCCTGTTTCCTGCAGGTGGCGCTATAACTTTATCTGAATTTCAACATGTAGTTGTAATCAGGCCAGGTCTTGTGTCAAATGTGTGAAGTCTGGGGCCTGTTGGACATTCTATGCCTGAGTAACAACAACTTCCTGTTGATGGCGAAGGCTAAACTTTGTCAGGCCGCCAGGGTCACGTTTCCCGGCGAAAAGTCAAAAGCTCCGCAATTTAGTTTCGCAGAGGCCTTAAGATGAAAATGAAACGAATATGATGTTGATCGGATAAAATCTCCGGGAGGAGTTCGTTCAAATACGACGCGTGGAAATTGACAGAAATGACAAAATTCAGCAGGAAATCAAAAATGACGGACTTCCTGTTTGGTTTAGAGATATGCCCCAAGAGACTTTTCTTAATGATTAGGGATGTTCCATAAGTCTACCAATTTTGGTGCATGTATGTATTACGTAGTGGTCTGGGCAGTTCTAGGTGGCGCTAGCGAGCCAATTTGACACGCCTAATTTTAAAACCCCTATCAGACGCCAAGTTCTGCAGGGGCTGATGCGCGTGCAATTTATTGTGAGTTTTCGTGCATGTTTAGGCCGTCTAAATTGCGATCAAAGCGCCACCTGAATAATAATAATAATAATTAAAGCTGCAAGCAGCGATGTGCGGGCCCTCGCGGAAGTGGCAACCGCAACCCTGTGCCACCACGAACCAGTCGGCCTCAGAGTGGACGATGGTCTCATTCACTAAGCATGCGTAAACACAAATGTGTGTGTGAAACCGGCACATGAACGTCTAAAATATGCCATTTCCTGTTTCCTAAAGGTGGCGCTATAATTGTATCTGAATATTGCCATGGAAATGGAAAAAGTGATGGGTGATAAAATAAAATGAATGCAGGCAAATGAAAGTAGGATTTATTTATTTACACATGCAATATTTCCTGTTGCCTGCTGGTGGCGCATTGACTCTATCTGAATATATCATGTAAGGATAAAGTAAATGATAGTTGATTAAATTAATGCAGGATAATTACAGATTTTTTTTTTAATTATTTATACCTGTAATATTTCCTGTTGCCAGCTGGTGGCGCTATGACTCTATCTGAATATTATCAATGTAAAAAAAGTCAATGATAGGTGATAAAATTAATGCAGGCGAATTATAGTATGTTTTGCTATTTATTTATACGTGCAATTCTTCCTGTTGCCAGCTGGCGGCGCTATGACTCTACCTGAATATACCATGTAAAGATAAAGTAAATGATAGTTGATTAAATTAAAAAAGGTGAATTACAGAAAAAGTTTGTATTTATTTATACCTGCAATAATTTCTGTTGCCACCTGGTGGCGCTATGACTCTTATTGAACACTGACATGGATATGTACACAGGCCAAATATGATGTTGACATGTTTGAATCTCGATGAGGCGTTAATCGCAGTTTAAAACATGTTACTTCCTGTTTCCTGCAGGTGGCGCTATAACTTTATCTGAATTTCATCATGTAGTTGTATTCAGGCCAGGTCTTGTGTCAAATGTGTGAAGTCTGGGGCCTGTTGGACATTCTATGCCTAAGTAATAACAACTTCCTGTTGATGGCGAAGGCTAAACTTCGGCAGGCCGCCAGGGTCACGTTTCCCGACGAAAAGTCAAAAGCTCCGCAATTTAGCTTCGCAGAGGCCTTAAGATGAAAATGACACGAATATAATTTTGATCGGATAAAATCTCTGGGAGGAGTTCGTTCAAATACGACACGTGGAAATTGACAGATATTACAAAATTCAACAGGAAATCAAAAATAACGGACTTCCTGTTTGGTTTAGAGATATGCCCCAAGAGACTTTTCTTAATGATTAGGGATGTTCCATAAGTCTACCAATTTTGGTGCATGTATGTATTACGTAGTGGTCTGGGCAGTTCTAGGTGGCGCTAGCGAGCCAATTTGACACGCCTAATTTTAAAACCCCTATCAGACGCCAAGTTCTGCAGGGGCTGATGCGCGTGCAATTTATTGTGAGTTTTCGTGCATGTTTAGGCCGTCTAAATTGCGATCAAAGCGCCACCTGAATAATAATAATAATAATTAAAGCTGCAAGCAGCGATGTGCGGGCCCTCGCGGATGTGGCAACCGCAACCCTGTGCCACCACGAACCAGTCAGCCGCAGGAATAGTAAACGGTGAGCAATCTGCATACAGGGAGTTACAATATAGAGCATAAATCTAATCAAACATGCTACGTTTGGAGCAGAGTGGACGATGGTCTCATTCACTAAGCATGCGTAAACACAAATATGTGTGTGAAACCGGCACATGAACGTTGAAAACTTGCCATTTCCTTTTTCCTTAACGTGGCGCTATAACTCTATCTGAATATTGCCATGGAAATGTAAAAAAGTGATAGGTGATGAAATTAATGCTGGTGAATTATAGTAGAATTTGTTATTTATACCTGCAATATTTCCTGTTGCCAACTGGTGGCGCTATGACTCCATCTGAATATTAACATGTAAAGAAATATGTAAAAGATAGTTGATCAAATCAATGCAGGCGAATTATAGTAGGATTTGTTATTTATTTATAAGTGCCATATTTCCTGTTGCCAGCTGGTGGCGCAATGACTCTATCTGAATATATCATGTAAGGATAAAGTAAATGATAGTTGATTAAATTAATGCAGGATAATTACAGATTTTTTTGTAAATTATTTATACCTGTAATATTTCCTGTTGCCAGCTGGTGGCGCTATGACTCTATCTGAATATTATCAATGTAAAAAAAAGTCAATGATAGGTGATAATAATAATGCAGGCGAATTATAGTAGGTTTTGCTATTTATTTATACGTGCAATTCTTCCTGTTGCCAGCTGGCGGCGCTATGACTCTACCTGAATATACCATGTAAAGATAAAGTAAATGATAGTTGATTAAATTAATGCAGGTGAATTATAGAAAAAACGTTATTTATTTATACCTGCAATAATTCCTGTTGCCACCTGGTGGCGCTATGACTCTTATTGAACACTGACATGGATATGTACACAGGTCAAATATTATGCTGACCTGTTTGAAACTCGATGAGGCGTTAATCACAGTTTAAAACAAGTTACTTCCCGTTTCCTGCAGGTGGCGCTGTAACTTTATCTGAATTTCATCATATAGTTGTATTCAGGCCAGGTCTTGTGTCAAATGTGTGAAGTCTGGGGCCTGTTGGACATTCTATGCCTGAGTAACAACAACTTCCTGTTGATGGCGAAGGCTAAACTTCGGCAGGCCGCCAGGGTCACGTTTCCCGACGAAAAGTCAAAAGCTCCGCAATTTAGCTTCGCAGAGGCCTTAAGATTAAAATGAGACGAATATGATGTTGATCGGATAAATCTCTGGGAGGAGTTCGTTCAAATACGACGCGTGGAAATTGACAGAAATCACAAAATTCAACAGGAAATCAAAAATAACGGACTTCCTGTTTAGTTTAGAGATATGCCCCAAGAGACTTTTCTTCATGATTCGGGGTGTTCCATAAGTCTACCATTTTTTGTGCATGTACGTATTACGTATGGGTCTGGGCAGTTCTAGGTGGCGCTAGCGAGCCAATTTGCCACGCTAATTTTTTAAAAACCCCTATCAGACGCACATTCTGCAGGGGCTGATGCGCGTGCAATTTATTGTGAGTTTTCGTGCATGTTTAGGATGTCTAAATTGCGATCAAAGCGCCACTGAAATAAATAATAATAATAATAATAATAATAATAAACAACACAGAAACAAGAGGGCTCTGCCTGCAGAGTGTAGTACCTGAGACGGATCAGACACGCATAACTACTTAAATTTCTTAAATATTACAACAACACCCCTCACCCCACCAGCACGCTAGTCGCTTGGGGTCAACCCCCAATCTGCAACTTACACCAAGGGCAGGACAAGATCTCTGGTGACCATAGCAACTCACACCATTCATCAAGATAGAGTATTTTACGACCCATTGGAATGTAAGGAGCTGAACTCTCTTTACTCACTTTGGGGATAGACCTACAATTATAATGCATTTATATGGAAATGTACACATTCATTTATAACATTTCCATGTATTAATGTTCATGTTGTTATGTCTGTTTTAACATTAATCCAACGTATCCATGAATGTGTGTTTAACTACTGGAATTATTAGATTTGTAGTAACTCATTTAACCAAGATTTAGATCATGTTTGGTGTCTATGAGCTACATTTGTGATGTCCTTCGCGTTGATGTTTGTTGTGTTTTGGTAACTCTTTTCTTATAGTTTTATCAAACTCTTAGTAGTCTTCTAGTGAACATCCAATCAGCTTTCACATGCAAAACCCATTTGAAAGACAAAAACAGTTAACTTTCCCTCCAAAGTTGCCATCTCCTGATTGGACCAGTCACGTCTGTAGGATGTGACATCCTCACAGTTTAAAAGAGACCACGAGAAGATTCTTTCTCTCTCTTCCTCGCGCTTCCTTTTCTCTTGGTTTTTGCTCTTCTTTCTCTCGATGCGTTCTGCATCTCCAAAGGATGGACTAGAAGAAGACTTCACCTTTAACCCATAAGTTTGTGCCAGGCTGCGGCCTCGTCTTTCCAGATACAGATCCTCTGCATAAAACTGGTTCTCTCTGATCACTTTCAGCCAAGATCAACTGGAGCCTTAACAACCTGCATCAGGACTCTTTCTTTCTTTGATGGGCAAGATGTGCAAGTATCAAACTTAGTCTTATTAATGGATGCATAGGGCATCATTAATCCTTTTAACAAAGGTCCTTTACAAGAAACTGATGTTTAGTTCAGGCTATTGATCTTCTGAATATCATATACTGCCATAATCCATGCTCTGTTCTTCTCTCTGCTTCAACTTCAACCATCTTCTAATGCTTAACTGTATGTGTGTGTATGTTAGATTAGTATGTGTCTTGTCTAGATAATAAAGTCCTGTTTTATTTCACACGTGATGTTGTTTGTAGTTCATGCTCATAATCCGGAGTCCCTAAACATGCCGATTCTTGCTACCTGCTCGTAATGCTAAGTGATTTCCCCAAATCATGAATTTGATCCAGATAATAATAATTGATCATTATTAATTAAATTCATCCCAATTTGGATTGATATTTGTTTCCCTTACAAAGGGTGGTGGAGAAAATATTACTTATAATTGGGATCAAAGCTCATGATAATTCTTACATATTTGATGAAGAATAGTAGTTAAATAATTCTGTTCCTCATTGAATTCACTACATAATTGGTGGAGAATGCGGGCATGATTAAACAAAAGTTATGAGCTTAAACTACTGTCAGCCTAAGTGTGTTTTAAATCAAGACGTTATGATGCAACATGCTATACACATGTATGTTGCTATTTGCGGCTTGTTTAATGTAGATAGTGATAGATTGATTTGGTAGTTCTGCTATGAATTAGAAAAGTCTTAACATAGATTAAATGGTATCAGTGTAAGGTAAATCTGATTTGGCGAAGAAATCCCAATTTCAGTATTTAATCAATGCATAAGTCTATTCTGACGAAGGAATCTCAGATAAGCTGCATGTGAAACTGTTCCAGAATCAATATGCTTTGGCGAAGAAATCCCAATTGCAATATTGTTTAACCTGTTTTCTGACGAAGGAATCTCAGTACAGTGTTATGTAAAGTAGATTTGAGTGATGCTCCTCTTTCTGCGTTGTAAGGACCTTTAAATTATAGTCAGAACTATGCCAGTCATCTAAACTTTGACTCTGCATATACAAGTTTAGCTAAATGGTGATCAGTACTGTGTTACAATTGCCGAATGAAAATAGTGTGTTTCTCAATTCTTCAGTATTTGTGTGTAAGGCACAAACAGCTGTATGTATGTAAATGAGTGTAAACCTACAGTGAATGTGTAAGTACTCCTTAAAGAAGGACAGGAAACCTGTTTAAAGTACTTGTTTACAGAGAAGCGAAAGCATACATAATAAGAATTAGTGAATGCATCTATATTTGCATTTAGGCTTGCTAAAGAAAAGCGTTGAATTGATTTAAGTGTAAGGGCCATGTTGTAACCAACTGTGTACCGCTTTTATTATTTGAGATTGTTTGAACGGTGCAGACACTCTTTGAGAACTAAAGTGCCCTGGGGTGCACTGGTTCCCATGACAACGACTTGTCAACCAGTTTGACTCCACCTACCATAGGTGTCATTGACTGGTGCCATATTGTAAACAATCTATATTTGTTCAAAAAAAAAAAAAAATCTATATTTGTTCGCTAAGCTAAGCTAACATGACCTAGCGGCCTTAGTTGAGCTTACTAATACCTAACTTCAATAGTTAGTGGTTAGCATAGCATATGTAATTGAAGTCATTAAGTAGTGCGTGCGTGTATTGCAGTGTAAAGTGATTTAAACTATTCCCTCTTAACAAAATCTCTATTTTCTGATTTCCACTCTCTTTCCTTAATCTTCTCAGACTCACTTTAACTAACTTCAGGTGCATTCCTTCCTGAACATTGTTGCTCAGTTACTCATTTAATTGAACTTAATTAAATTTTAACTGCCTACTCAGAGAATAATTCTTATAGGTATTGGGGATTTTGAATAGAACATTGACCCTAAAGTGCACACACATGTAATGGCATAGGCATGGGAGCTGAACACGCAGCAGCCTTAGCCAACAATGGAGTGATGCCCAACACTGACCTATATGGTTAAATGTCAGTACTATTAATTATTCCCAGTACTAGATCACTTCCCTTCTATTTTATTTTTTACTGGTTAATTTTACTATTAGCAGTCATCTATTTTTTTTATTTTATTTATCTATGTCCAATCTCTTTTTCTTGATTTTGCTTATTTTAAATATGTGCTCCAGAAATATGACTCCTATTGCTACACAATCTAGATGATTAATAAGGCATAAGTATAATTCTGAGCACCACTAATTGACATAATCAGAATCGGCAAGGCTCTCTTCTCTCTCTCTCTCTACTTCCTGTTCTTCAATATTCAGAGATCAAACCTGTTAAGAACCATCAGTATGTTTTGAGTTTTAATTAAATGATTTAGACTAGTCTTACATCATTGTTAAATCTCTGGTTGCATACAAATCTTGGCTTCCTGCCATAGGCAGTTAAGATAATAATAGTGTACACACTTCACTAGCTACCTAAAGCAGTTAACCACACGTGGTAAAACCTAGCTGCACAATATAACCCTAGCTTTATTTCTAAATCTTTTATATGGTCTTGCATTAGTCTCTTGCCCTAACTCTCAGAACAAGTTTGCCCCAATGTCTCAGATGGAAGATCTAATGGCCTGGCAAGGCATGGTGATGGACGCCCTACCACCTAGAACTGCTGATGACCTTCCTCACCAGAGACAGGTGCAACTGGACAAAGAGGGAAGAAGACAAATGACACATGGTCCAAGCCAGAGTTATGACCACAAGGAGCTGACCAGCATCATCCTCTCCTTAGCCCACACCTCACAGACCTGAGAAATGAGGTGAACGACCTAAAGCTGCATGCAACAGAGTCCCAAGAGGAACTTAAGCATGCTCAAAGTCGCATAGCCCAACTGGAAGGTGAGACCCAGACCACACGAAATAAGTCTGGTAAGATGGAAGAACAGGAGGAGGTTAACAGACTTCAGATAGCTCTCTCAGCTGCTGAGCAAAGAAAACTACTGGAAAAAGCAGCCAAAGAAGAGCTGGAAAAAGAACTGTTTGATGCAAAGTCATTATTAGTAACAGCCCATTTTGAACTATCAGATAGAGATGCCAAAATTGAATCTCTGACACAGCAGCTGGACAACACAAGAGACAAGCTTGACAGGGTCCAAAGAGAACTCGAACACTCATACAAGCTGCAATGGGAACCACAGTGGAAGACACATCCCCCACTGTCACAGCAGGTAAGCAGAGCAAACTCCCTCAGCCCAGTTCAAAGATACAAAGGGGGGGGGCTGACCTCTCTGCTTAACACCTCACCAGCCAGCATCCTAAAAACATCTGAAGCCATAGAAGGGAAGGGACTTCTCCAGATAATCCCTGAAACGGTACATGGAGCGACCCTTAAAGACCTCAACAAACTGGCTAGAGTCATCAAGTGCTTCATTCCAAATTCTGCAGGAGACCTCGATGTCCATGCCTACCTGCGGGATATAGACTTTCACCTGCAAATTATGCCGATGTGACCACACGGGAGAGACTCCACCTGCTTTGGATAACTTCTGGTACAGAGGTAAAGCTTTCTAGAACGGCAGCCTGACGCTGTCAAATCCGACTACCACCGGCTGAAACAAGCTCTTATACAAGAATTCTCAGACCCAGAAACAGAATATGGACTGGTCGCTGCCCTGGACCTCAAACAGGGAAGACAGGAAACTCCCCGAGTTTACCTTAACAGACTCAGACAAGCTTATTTTGGAGCTCGCAATGAATCCGAGATGGAGGAGGATATCAGCTTCAAGAGCCTGTTCCTCAGAAATCTACATCCAATTGTTAGCCACCATTTAGGCATCATGGCCTGCCCTCATACGATGACCATTCATCATTTGCGGGACCTGGCACAGAAGGCCTTTAATAAACATAGGCCACATCTGAAAGAAAGGCCTCTACGGCACCATTGAGTCTGAACTGTAACATTCAAAAGTTTGCACCAGAAGGCAGACATTGTCACTACAACACAATGTCCTTCAACGATATGCCAGGAAAGCTTCCAGCCAGAAGACAAACCCGTCACCATCGTAATAGGCCCAGATACCAGACCAACCACTGGAAGAAACCATGGAGACGGCAAAATTCTTCTTTGGAAACACCACTGGCTGTCCAACAGCCACTGACAGCATCATCCGATGCAACACACAGGTGCCGATCTGAGTCCTCACAAAGAGCCGGACTTAGCTACGCCTGAGTCACAGGAGCTGCTGAAACTAGTAAGAGAGCTCTTCACACAGCTCTCACCCATGATGTCTTGACACCTGCTGTCCCACCTCTCCAGGAAGCACCGATGGCCAAGGAGTCCACCCGAGCTACCTGCAGTGCGTGCGGGACACGTCTGATCATCATGTACATCTTAATTGTCGCTCGTTGTTGTCTATTAGGTCAGACAAAAACGTGCGAAAGGGGGGATATGTAGTACCTGAGACGGATCAGACACGCATAACTACTTAAATTTCTTAAATATTACAACAACACCCCTCACCCCACCAGCACGCTAGTCGCTTGGGGGTCAACCCCCAATCTGCAACTTACACCAAGGGCAGGACAAGATCTCTGGTGACCATAGCAACTCACACCAATTCATCAAGATAGAGTATTTTACGACCCATTGGAATGTAAGGAGCTGAACTCTCTTTACTCACTTTGGGGATAGACCTACAATATAAATGCATTTATATGGAAATGTACACATTCATTTATAACATTTCCATGTATTAATGTTCATGTTGTTATGTCTGTTTTAACATTAATCCAACGTATCCATGAATGTGTGTTTAACTACTGGAATTATTAGATTTGTAGTAACTCATTTAACCAAGATTTTAGATCATGTTTGGTGTCTATGAGCTACATTTGTGATGTCCTTCGCGTTGATGTTTGTTGTGTTTTGGTAACTCTTTTCTTATTAGTTTTATCAAACTCTTAGTAGTCTTCTAGTGAACATCCAATCAGCTTTCACATGCAAAACACCATTGAAAGACAAAACAGTTAACTTTCCCTCCAAAGTTGCCATCTCCTGATTGGACCAGTCACGTCTGTAGGATGTGACATCCTCACAGTTTAAAAGAGACCACGAGAAGATTCTTTCTCTCTCTTCCTCGCGCTTCCTTTCTCTTGGTTTTTGCTCTTCTTTCTCTCGATGCGTTCTGCATCTCCAAAGGATGGACTAGAAGAAGACTTCACCTTTAACCCATAAGTTTGTGCCAGGCTGCGGCCTCGTCTTTCCAGATACAGATCCTCTGCATAAACTGGTTCTCTCTGATCACTTTCAGCCAAGATCAACTGGAGCCTTAACAACCTGCATCAGGACTCTTTCTTTCTTTGATGGGCAAGACGTGCAAGTATCAAACTTAGTCTTATTAATGGATGCATAGGGCATCATTAATCCTTTTAACAAAGGTCCTTTACAAGAAGAAACTGATGTTTAGTTCAGGCTATTGATCTTCTGAATATCATACTAGCCATAATCCATGCTCTGTTCTTCTCTCTGCTTCAACTTCACCATCTTCTAATGCTTAACTGTATGTGTGTGTATGTTAGATTAGTATGTGTCTTGTCTAGATAATAAAGTCCTGTTTTATTTCACACGTGATGTTGTTTGTAGTTCATGCTCATAATCCGGAGTCCCTAAACATGCCGATTCTTGCTACCTGCTCGTAATGCTAAGTGATTTCCCCAAATCATGAATTTGATCCAGATAATAATAATTGATCATTATTAATTAAATTCATCCCAATTTGGATTGATATTTGTTTCCCTTACAAAGGGTGGTGGAGAAAATATTACTTATAATTGGGATCAAAGCTCATGATAATTCTTACATATTTGATGAAGAATAGTGTTAAATAATTCTGTTCCTCATTGAATTCACTACAAGAAA